>QBDW01000173.1:0-54066 GCA_003261595.1 Maconellicoccus hirsutus | reverse complement strand
GAATAAAACATTAAGGCATATTTTCATGCCATTGAGATTACGCCTTCAGCAAAGGCTGGGTG
The DNA here is from genome assembly GCA_003261595.1 of Maconellicoccus hirsutus. NCBI lineage: Eukaryota > Metazoa > Arthropoda > Insecta > Hemiptera > Pseudococcidae > Maconellicoccus > Maconellicoccus hirsutus. The sequence goes on along the minus strand of QBDW01000173.1, from coordinate 54,004 downwards.
ATTATTTCGATTTCTGTAGAATTGCATAATTTCAAACAAAACGGAATTAGAATTTTACTATGTAACGTTAGATACGGGGTTCCTTGTGTTTATACATTTGTGCGAGCACACGTACTTGTACTCGTACTTATCCGTTTGTAACTACACAGTACATTTTGTTTGGTAGTTTGTGGTATCGGTTAAGGTACATAGACTTACATGTACAAGTACAATCTGAATCTACATATACATAGTACATACAACACATGTACTCGTAGCAACGAAAAAATATGTAACATTATTCGAGTGAAAGATGATGCGTAGTTTTCTTCTATATAGCCTAAATCGTAAGTAGGCCCTGCGAAAAGATATGTTGGTATTAAATGTGTCGGAAGTTAAAATTATATTAAATGTTGAATGTCGAGACGAATACAGTGAGAAAAAACAAACACGTAGCATTTATAGTGCAATAATGTAACATACTTACTTATTCTTATTGTTAGCACGATCTTTCCGTACATTTTTTCACCTTTCCGGTGTTTACGCGCATGTACGAATACGTCAATGACATATTATGTAAAAGTAAGTTTTATAGTAGAATTTAAGTGTATAACTTATTTTCATGATTCATACAAAGTTTACCAACTATACTGTTACTTGTACAAAAATCCTGATGTTTCGAAAATAGATTCACAGAGCGAGCTATATGTTTTGTTCACAGATGTGGAGTCGAATAACTTTGATTGTACTTTTAATTGGTACTGCGGTTTCGCAGTCCAATTACGATAATCAAGCCAATAGCATAGAGTATACTGGCGATGGCTTACCAGAATCTACTATTTTGGATGGAAAAATAACAAAGCTGGATGATATAGCCCCAATTATATTCCTTAACAGAACAAAAGCGGCGTTAAATTGCGCAGCAGGATATATGCAGGTATGTAATCTAATAGCCATGTAAAATATCCGTTCAAAAATCCTTCAGATAAATTCATTAGGTCGTAATGTCTATGTAAAATTTCTGATAACAGGCAAATAATATTGTGAAATGAAAGATAGTTATATGGACGAGGTAGTCTTATATTTATTATATTTGCTTGAAATAATTATAAAATTGATTCTATGAAAACCAACATTTTTTTTTGCATTTTTTTAAACTTAATTTCAAATATTTAATCACTTTTTTTACACTTACTGTTAAAATTTGTTTTCATTAAATTTTTTGAAAATCCCTTTAATTAAAATATTGAGAAAAATACATCGTAAAAACCATTTGTTTTTCGACTAAAATCGAAAAAAATTTCTTGTTATACTTACCTCTGTTTCGTATGTATTCATAGAGAACATTTATGTGTGTAATCATTGCATATTGTGTTCGTGAAGATAAAAACAGATACTCCCTCAAAAGATAGTATAGGCAATTTATTTAACGCCATTATGTACGTAGTAGTTGGTACTACTGCGCTTTTTTTTGCATATTTGCATTTATGGTAATGTGTTTATGCTTTCGAGAAATATCCGTTTCATTTGACGTAAATGTTATTTTCCAATGAAAAATGCCTCATTTAAAATTAATTTACCGATTTTTTTTTCAACGTAATTTATAAATGAAATTTTGCAGCGATGCTAAATTTTTGAAAGTTTCAATTGCACGATTAACTAAAGCTTCGCGAAGGGTTTCACTTTTCAGAGCGATAAACATTTTTAGCTTTAATTATTTTATGAGATCATTTCTCACTATAAAAATTAATCAGGTTGAATTTTCACGCGTAATTAAATAAATTTGCATTTTGGCGTATTTCAAGTATGGCCTTGAAACTTGGTTGTTCATTTTAATCAACTTTACGTTTTACTAATGTACGTAGGCTATTTACCTATCTAAATTGATTTTATGTTATTTTGAATCTGTCGTGTGCTTTTTAAATAAAATTAAATTCAGGTTAAATGGTCAAGTTTCAGCCATTACAAAACATCAATGTACTACGTATGGTAATCGATCTGAAGCGTCTTAAACGCGGAAGCAGTATCGTGTTTTTTTTACGATGAATAAAGTATCTTGCTGTCATTATTTCATTAAAAAACGTGAAATTTTCAATTCGCTATTTTGATTGTTTCACTTTTAATTTCTGCAATTTTTTTTCATTTTTCAAAATTTTCAAAACTAATTAAAATCAATTTTAAAAAGTTTTGCTTGAAAGGTAACCTTCTCTTGCGGAAATATTCCCATTTTTTATTACTGTGTTTATTTCATTCCATTACACTTCGTTTTTTTTCGGAAAATGATGAAAATCAATCTGTCAAAATTATTTAAATGATTCATAGGACGTTTGTGGACGGAATAAGCTTATTATTTATTGTCTTCATTTGACATAACCACTTAAAATATTGAAACAGTAAAATGTCTGTTTCATTCGATGAAAAAGGGGAAAGGGTCTCAAGATGTCATAAAGGTGAGACTGATAAAAGTTCTAGCAAAGACATTTCACGATAGAAAATTTTGGAAATTTGACGCACGGGTATGAAATACTTTGAACCTTTATAAATGAATATTTCATCGGAGTAAAAATGAGGTACAGGTTTTTGAATTATTTAAAAAGCATTTTTTCGATGCGATCTGGTCCTTAGTTGAGATGAATAAGTTTTATGATGTAAAGATTATGTTATTTGCATTTCAACAAATGTGAGTTCATTATATTTTTGATAGATCTACTTAACTATTTTATTTTTCTCACAGATTGATTTGAAATTTGAACATCCGTTTTATGGAATCGTATATGCAGATTTTGACAGGTCCAGTTCTTGTTTGATTTCTGGTAATGGAACTATTACAGCTAGAATTGATTTACCATTGAAAGGATGCGGAACCATACAGGTAAAATAAGTACTTTGCTACCTGATAACTATCTAATTCACTATATGAAAAATTTCGCATGAAAATATTACGCTCTTTGTAAAAAAAGAGCCTATAATCTTTTTGATCCGAAAGTTCAAAAGGAATGAAAAGATTTTTATCCCTGGCGGTCATGGGAAACCATTTACATCATGTCATAAAATGGCGGAATTACGAACCTCCGGAAGCTATTTTACGAAATATTATTCCATCCATTCGAACATATATAAAAAAATCTACGTATATTTTTCGGTATTGTATTAAAAATGAAAAATAAACAGTTATCGTCTCTAACTTTCGCATGTGTCGCAAATGATAGTATTCATAAAAATTTAAATACCTATGCGTAATTTTGGTTTGAACAATGAAACCGTCGGAAATGTTGTAATTTTTGAGTTGTGAAAATTGAAATGAATTAATGTTACGTGAGATAGGCGATATTGGCGGGGCCTGAAACTGGGCTAATATTAATATTAGATTGGAATTACTAGGTTCATGTTATAATACCTCAACAACCGATAACTTGCAGTCATTTTTTATCGAATTGTAAAAAAAATCGAGGCTATTTTTTTATTAGAAAAAATTTTATGAAAAATTATGACAATAGTAAGATTCGTACCTGACATTTTCAATCTTTTTTTCAGAATCCGACTCGAGTTTTCACCAACAATATTGTTGTAAGGTTTCATTCAAGTTTGGAAATGGATGGCGATGAAGTGATAACAATTGTTTGCAGATATCCACCGCCTGTTGCTCCACCTCCTCCTCCTTATACAGGACCTTTGTAAGTAAAAATCCAAGATATCTATTTATACGTAGACTTTGAGTGGTGTATAGTGTACATGCCATCGGTAGCTTCGGTATGGTTGGAAGTGACAATGATGAAGTGTTTTATTTTCTATTTTGATAGAATAAGTAACCATTTTTTAAAAATAGATTTTCCGGTAATCATTTCTTGTTTTTTTAGAGCGGTGACGCGACTTCGCGTAAAAAAGTTCTTATGCATTATAAATTTGTGAATCGCAAAGTACAATTGTTCTTCACTAATTCGATATTTAAAAAATTTTTGTTTTAGATTACCAGTTGAACATCCATCTGAACAACCTTTGAGAGGCTTACAAATATTGTTAATCATTTGTGGAATTTTATTTCTCTCGTTGGTTTTGCTTGGATTGGCTGGCTCGTATTACTGCCTGCGCAACCAAAGAATTCAAGTTATCCGTAGACATCCTATACCAGCAGCTGGTTCTGAAATCACCAAAATATCAGATTCTAGTTTAGGAAATCTCTCCATGTACGATGGGTTGAAAATTCCCAGAGCCCACACTCTCATTACCACTACTAATAGCATTAGTGAATCTGAAGTGGCTATTATAAGTGGAGCAGACACACTGCCTAGTGATTATCCTTCTGAATCACCTAGTACGACCCATTCTGAAGTTGAAGAATTGGATGGTCGAAGCTTACGTAGATCGCTGAGCTCTAGTGGTTCTTATGAAAATAAAGCGTATATGCAAGAAAGTTCATACTTCTCTGAACAATATGGTCATTTGAGTGAAATGGAGGTTACCACTGGTTCAGCTATTACTAGACATAGACCGCCACCACCTGAACCCAAGTTCAATGTCGAAATGAGAGTGAAGAAAGCGCCACTACCTTTACCGACTCCTAGTCCTCCGTCTTCCGATTCGGAAGGTAGTTTGATCATGCAAGAACGTAATTTGAGCACCATACATGAACGAGATGAAACCGTTGAGTTAACGGAAAGACCTAGGACCTTCGTATACAAGCCAGAAATTCATACTCCTCCTAAGACAAAATCTCCACCAATATATTCAGAAGTTATTCGTAAACAAGATAAAATTGATAAAACTGAATATGTCGAAGAAATATTTGATAGATCAGCGATTGAGGAAAACGAGTTCCATAGGACTGAGTTAAACACCGAGGTGAAAGAACCACCGGTAGTGGTTTCTCGCCGTCCAGAAATCACATCACATTTCGTCGATGACGTATTTTTGCGAACGATCACTGAAAAGAAAACTATCGAAGATATCGAACGACATCGAAGACAAGTTACCGAGTATCATCCTAAACCAATGCCTCCTCCTACCAAATGGGATGTTGAAATCAGAAATTATCCTAACCCTAATGTACAATCACCTAGTGGTGATGAAACTGCCACAGACTGGGAAAGCCACTCTGAGAATTCATCTATTTACGGTATTCCGGTCGTTAATAGAACTGACGACTACAGATCCCAACTTAATATCGATCAGCAATATCGTTCTACATTAGATATACCAGTACCAAATCCTCCTCCTCAAAATTGGGATTCTTTAGTGAAAGTATTAGAATATACTCCAATGGATTCAGAATCAAAAGAATATCGCACCGAACAAACCTTAACTTTAGAAGATAGGAAAAAATGGCGTAAAATTATTACAACCGAATCTACTTTACGTAGTATGCTCACCGAAGCTACCACTAAAGAGGATTACGAACGAATTCGTAAAGATCAACGATACGAGAAGTTATTTGAACCGCCGAAATGGGACGTTATAATACGCGTCCTAACACCGCCGGATCGTTTATTCGATCAACGAGCGCCTAGTGGTTCAAATCGTTACCGAAGAAAATCAGAATGGGATACGCGTAGCAGAAGAAGTTCTTTACCAACGCTGTATGAATATGATTCAGACGGATCTTCCATTCAAAATTTACGTTTAGAGGCTTTGGCGCCAAATACTTTCGATCCGTTGATGCGTTCGCGAAGAACGTCCAGATCGAGCTTAAAATCCGACATGGATGTGCGATCAATGAGTGAAATTATGGTAGACTTCGCTCGTCAAGATGTCCCCGATAATATGAGCGATGGCAGTTCGTATTATAGATCGAGACGATATTACGATGATTATGACGCGAAACATAGCGACGATGAAGATGGTGGCAGTCTAATTAGATCTTTAAGTCAACCATCATTGGCAAGATCAGCTTCTGAATTTACCGAAAGTTGGGGTATACGACGCGGAAATTGGGATATGAGTAGTCCGGAACATTCACCTAGATCGTCTGCCCGATTTCCTAAAAACGAACAAAGTTCATCCACTTCCTACAACATGCAACAATCATCATATCAACAAAAACGATGGTTCAGAGAAAGTGATAATTGAGCCGGGATATAAGTATTAGGTATCATTATACCAAATTTTAAGGAAAGACATCACTAATTTAAAACCTTACTTTGATTGGATAACATATCTTCATCAAAATTTAAGATTCAAATTCAAGTTGGACAAAAAACAACGGGAGTTTGAATTTTAAGCATCTGACTGAAAAATATACTTCATTAGTCGACAAATTAAAGAAGTAGGTATAGTTTTAAAAATGAATTTGAAAGGTAGAAATTTTCATTGCTACGTTTGATAGAATTGCATTTTTTTTCTAATCTCATTGCTGGAAAAAAAAAAGTGTTTGAAATATTGTTTTCTTTTCTGTTGCAAAGTCACAGACATCCTTTAATATAAAATAGATCTCTCCTCAAAAAAATGGAAAATCAAACAAAACATATTTTATTATTGTTCTTCGCTGTTGTTCAAAACAATGAGTTAGCCCTTGTAGAAAGTAAAAAATAAAAGAGAGCTTCTTTTTAAAAAGTATTTCAACGCAATTAAGAACCTTCATATTTCATATTTTTAATTCTTGTGAGATTTTGTTCAACATTTTTCAAAGCGCTGAAAACTTGGATAAAAGTTACCTTGACGAATAAAATAATTTAAAATCGCCAAACATACCAGATTTTCGTGGGAGAAGCTTATTTTCTCTTCCATTTTTTTTATGTTAAAGAATGTTGCGTGCCTCGTTATAGTCACAAATTTAATCTTTTGTTACATTGCTGTTCAAAAGCATATTTCGCATTAGCTGGATAGTTTCAAGTTATCTGAAATAGCGCCCATACCTAAAAACCCGTAAATGGTTAACGACGATGGATAACTACGTGTTACGTTTTTAAATTCGTTTCATCTTTGTATTGAATATTTCAAATTTTAGCTAATTTTTAAATAGTCTTGAAATAAAATCATATGATGAATCAGCCGCGAACCTATTATTCGTTGTTTAAGTTTCAAATTAATTCGTACCTTTAGAGTTTTCATGTACCAAACTATTACCTACTTCTTGGGGTTCTCACCAATCGAATATTACATAGTTTTCTATCGTTTATTAGATGGGTGGATACAGAAGGCCAGATTTTAGATACTTCTTACGAAGCTTTTTAAAAGAGTTTAACAAAACTAAGCCACTTTATCGCGTCTGTAATGACTAAATTAACATCTTTTATGTCGTACGTAAGGGAGGGAGAAGGAGATTACTCATACTCCATACTTACTAGATTTTTTAATGTCGAATATGTTGTCTACATTACATACAGATACATTGCATATTTTAGAGACTGACGCTCAAACGTGTTCATTTGATAAAAACATGAAGCATAAATATTTTCGATTATTTATTTCGTTGCTCTACAATTCATTTCGATAAAGAAAAGTTACTTTTTTGTAAAGTTGCGCTTGATTTTACTAGCATAACGCATACTTTAACGATTTTTTTCCTTTGCGAAACTGGATTTTAACAGAATTTCGAATTTGTTATCTGAAAATGACATTTTTATTACGCTAGATGGTGATAATTAACAGTTTTTTTTTCTGTTTAAGAGTTGTTAACCATATTAACTTAATAAGTAGGTATTTAATACCTACACATATAGATAGGGTACATGTACCTGCATTGCCAATATTTATACCACATTAATTTGATCATATAAATTTTATTGTGTATCTATTTTAACTTGACTAAGGATATTGTATTATTGTAAAAAAGTAAATGACTGAATTGTGGCACTTACCCAAGTCCTTTTCTCTTTTTCGTTTTTTAATTTATTTCTTTTTACTGAAACAACAGAATTACAATTATCAAAATAAGTAGATAACGTTACAAATACAATTGTCTCGATTTTCTGAAATTCTCATTTTAACACAACTTTCCGCAAAAACTAATTCAAGTTTTAAACCAAAAGAACCTTTATTTGAAGTATTTTTACCCCAAACCTGAATAGATGAACGTCTGTAATAAGTGGACAAAATATATTTATACAATGTCATGCATGTTGTTTGTGTGTGTTTATTTGAGTAGCTATTACTTTTTTTTAACTTACATAATTATAATTTTTTTTTGCATGAATGAACGATCTCTAAATTAAATGTTAACATTAGTAATTTAATCAATGTGTATTTATATTCTAGGTAGTTCTAAGAATGTGTTATTCGCACATGATTATATTTAAAATCTTGTGATTTTTAATTGTTGGTTATACCTACTTCTTTATCTTTCTTATGTTTCATTTTCCCTGTATCTAATGCGTAGAATCCTCGATTTATATTGGAAAATTGAAAAGTGCCAAAATATATTTGTATGAATGTATCTATTATTACTTACTTAAATCTAAATATTTTTATTTGCTCAAAAAGTTTTCATTACTTTCTATTTTAATAAAAATTAATTAGTTTATATTTAAGGAATTCGAATCGTCTTATGGGTAATAACTTACGATTAATCAATTTTTCATTACTTACTTGCTTTAAAGTAAGACTGAAAAATTGATTCACGAAAATCTCGTCATTGCTTTTGAATATTAATTTTTTTTTTTACAAATATCGGAGTAATAAAATAAAAATATCTAACAAAAAATGTATTACGTTGTTTTCTTTACGGGATTAGGAAAAATGAATATAGATGAAGATTGAGAGAATTTGAATTGCGTAATTTATACGGACAAAACATACAGCGAAAGTAAATTGCGGAGAATTTGTGAATATTATAAGGAAAACATCAAAGAAGTGAGAAATTGAGAAAACTGAACATATTATCTGTGTGACACCGATTATTTTGAAAAAACGAAATTCAACGTAACGCTTTCAAATGCGCCGACATGAAATATCTTTATAGTGCGCATTGCTAGAGAAAAATTAGAAGCATCGAGAAAATGGTAACACTGCATCGACTGCAATTCTCCAAGTCAAATGCTACCTGTTACGTTGTGGTGGAAAAGTTAGATTATTTGTTCAATCTTTCGGTTGATGGTGTAGTGTTGCTGGTATTATCGCTCGCGTGGTTTCGTATGTACGAGTATTAACGTGGTTTGTATTACGTTGTGGTAGTATATTTGTGTCGTTTTTTTCGATTTCGTGGTGTTTGGATTGGTAAGTTTTTAAAAAATTATTTTACTTAAATTTTCCAGAAAGAGGTTCATGTTCTTCATATTTTAATTTTTCACAAAGATGAACAGACGTCATTTTTGGATGGTTGAAATCAATCGTGTACGCTTCTGTTGATAAATAACGTCCATTTACTGATAAGGTTACGAATAGTAATTTACTTATCAATACTTTAAATGAAGCGTGATTACCTGATTCAATTTAAGTCAATTTTGGTTAAGCAAATTTAAAGCTAGTTTATTCATCTACTCGTCCGTAGAGGTGCACTAGATTCTCTTCAATGTGTTGATAAGAAGGTGCATGTTTCTATTTCATTTCGTGAAGTAAATCTCCATCTCTTTCAAGTTTTCTCAAAATGAGGTTTGAGTTGATGGTAATTGAAAGGCGAACTATTTCTGAAGAAATTCAACAAATTGTCATACGACATTGGAATCGCCTTGAAAATTACACCAATAACGAAATTCAATCTATTCGTGAAACCATCACGAGACTTAAACGGAAAAAATTTGTTGACTTATTGATATAATCGAATAATATGCATTAAATGCTTTTTATGAAGCAGGGGAAGCAATAAAGAAGTAACAACAACGTGTTCATGTAAATCTCATATTTTTTACGATGGATGTAGCCAGCAGGATGAGTTGATAAGTAATTGAGAAAGTTCATAATTTTGAATTTTCGACAGCAAAACATTTCAAACAATTTTTGCTCTGTTTCGTGTTTCATTTTTCAATTTCTTCAAAAAAAATTGAGAAAAATTTTACAACTGTTCACAAATAGCTCAAAAGACGGGGAAGTTGTAGATTGAGTTCTGCATCAGCTGATTCTGCTGGCTGTAGAAAGAGCTTCGAGCGTTTCAAAATTATCGTTGCAACATGATGTAGATTGTGGATTAAAGTATTTCAGGAAAAATATGCACATTTCTGCGTTGCGACTGTGGTGAAACGTTTCGAAATTCAGATGGGTTCACTGCCTTTATTTGTACTCCGATGCCAGAAAATGACTATGTTTAAAGACAATGATATTTCTCTGTGCTGCGTAGCAAGGTAATTCGTACCTAAACATTTCTTATTCTGAAATTCACAATAGTGAAGAAATGGAATTAACTCCGCTATAATATCCTTAATTTTACAAACAGAATAGGAATAAAATTTTTCATCGGTTGGTAAAACATGGTTTCCTGTTGTGTCAGGCCGAAAAACTGCATGTCTGCTTGACCACAAACCACATAAACTTGGTAGAACGATAACGGCTCCTTTGTCCAAATTTATGCTAAGTACGTTTAGCCTTTCAAATTTCCGGCTCCTTTGATTACAAAAGCTTCTAACATGTAGAATTCCGCATCATACCATGAATAGTATTGTTCCCTTGTTTCCTTCTAGCGGCAACGTAATTTTCTCAGTTTAAATTATTAAATTCAATTTGTGAAAATATATTGTACAAGACGTTGTTTACGTTGTACCGAAAATTCTTCAAATAAAGGGAATGTATTTTTTGATAGCGTTAACTTTCAATTGAAATTGTGCTCCGTATTACATAAATTTTATTTGAAAAATGAAAGTTTGAAAAATTAATGGCGTATATAATTTTTCTGCTACCTAGTTTACCTACTTACCACCGTTGAGACTTTCTTTTACGCTTTATGAATACACCGTAAACATGGTAAGCTATGTATAACCGTTGACTTGCTTTGCTGTGAAATCTTCGGAAAACATAGCATCACTTTTTTGTTCTTCATTTACCCTTTATTTGTTGTGTTTTTTGTATCACAAGGGTTTTCTACGGTACTCATTTTATGGAAATCTAAAATGCATATACATACATATCTGTATTGCTATTCGATATCAAATGAAACTACGTACGTGATGCGTAATGGTATAGCCCAAGGTTATAATACTCCCTAGGAATTTTTTTCCACATATTATTTTCATCAATTTCGATTATTTGCATAAAAATGACAAGTCTCCTTTTTGGGGAACGTATTTAATTAGAAAAGTTTGCGAATCATCTACATCTCACGAGAATTGCCTAACAATAGTATTCTACATTGACGTATGACGATTGAACTATTATATTATAAAACTACGATGTATTTCTAACCTACGAGATTCTCAATTCAACAACGATTCATTTACATTGGTGATAAAACCCTTTTTTTCATTGTTATCATGCTACTGAGCAGCACCATTACTTCTTAGGTTTATTTGCTCAAAAGTTAGAAAAGCGCGTTTTACGTTACCATTGATAAAATGAAATCTATGTTGATTTTTTTTCAATCGGCTGATGATTAGCGTGTATTTTGAAATGATAGAATCGAGGTGAAGTTGTCGTGGGCACTTGCCTCGAGCTCGTTTGAAATACATTTTATGTAATACTCGCGTCATGTTTAAACCCTTAAACAATGGGTATTTTAGTGTACGACTACATGAACTTTTTTTTCATTCCGTTCTCATTTCTATTTCTCTGACGTTATTGAAATATAAATTACATAATCTCGTTTATCGAAATTTCGACGAGCGAAATTCTTTTTTCAAAAATAACTCGCAGAAATTGTAAATGATAATGAATTTTCCACATCGTTAAAATTAAAATGCGTAAATTCGTGTTGGAATTTCATAATTTTCAAGTTTAGAAAATGATAAGATGAAATAAGTTTGAAGCAGTAGTTTAATAAAAAAAAAGTATTAATTTCAATGAAACGTACCCTTAAATTTTAATTCCGCTATGGAAAAATAATCAAGTAAACGGTCTGATGTCAGTTATTTATAGCGTTGGTAAGGTTAATTAATAATTGAAATTTCGTATAATTTATTAGCCATAATACGCATCCAACTTTACTGTTAAAGTATACGTACATATGCTGCGAAGTACGAACACGTCGGAATGAAGAAATTTCAAAAAGCTCCCAAAAGGTTTATTAATTATTGATTGTTTGTTTGAAGGTGTTTTCTGCAGCATCATCTCAGCAAACCAAAAATACCCGAAAGAATTTAAGTAATAAAATACGTACCATCACTTTCTCGCCGTGTGAAACATTCGTAGCCATTAACGCAGCGCTATACATATTAGGTACCATGAATAGCTTACGACATAATCGCGAAAACTTTTTTGGCGCTTAAAAATGGGTATCTTCGAGTTTTAAAATACAGCTTACTTGTATTAAAATTATTAACACCATTGAAAAATTCATGCGAGCGTATGCATTTGTGAAATAAAATTTTTCAATTTTACATTTCATGTTTTTATAAATAAAAATCACCAATTAAAATTTGATAAATGAATTATCCAGTAAACCTAACGTGAAGAGAATATTTACTACGTAGTTACTTTTACTAACTCAATATTGCTGATGGAATTTAAAAAAAATTTTCCCTCTTTGAAAGAAAAAACTTCATGCCACGTTATAGAAAAAATTGTAAAAAATTGTTCAACTTGTTACTGAAATAGTTTTCTAATAATGTAAAAAAATTAAATCATCGTCTCGCGTGTTGAGCTAATCTCGTTGAGTAGTTTTTTTTTTTATAAAAATGAACTCATCGATGTCTTTTTGTCATTATCAAACGTCTTTTCATGCTAAGCCACTTGTTGGTGACCGATTATGAATATTTTCCGTGCGCATTTTTCAACATTATCGCATTATCGGCGCTAAAAATTCCTACAATTTGTAGCTAAAAATATTCTAACATTTTTTATTTAACCTTTGCCTCTAATCTGACGATACCGTAGCGTTTACATTCAACAAGTATAATCAAGTATTATATGCTTAAGTTTGTACCTTCGTCAGTTTTGCTGTGGGAACTACTTACGTAAATGCCACGTTTCACGGGAGAAGTTTGTTATAAAGGAACGCTGCATTTCTGTGGAAGAAATTCTTCCAAATATTTATCGCAAAATAACTTCTTAATACATATTTAAAAGGTAGTTATTTCACTCATTGAATCGCATTTATGATGCTGTGAAATGTCTTGAAACATTCATTTAAACCTTTTTTGCTGACTATGCACTAATTAGTTTTTTTACGAGCAATTTCAGTATTTTACGTATATTTTTATTGTTCAATCATTGATTACATGCCAAAGATCTCTGGAATAATGAATAAATGAAAATAATATAGAAACAGAGCTAGTCTTTTTTGCAACGTTTTAAAGACAAAAAAATAATTAGTTTATTTCGTAGAAGTTGGGAAAATTCGCTAGTTTTGTTCCGCGTTTCTTTATAAATTATCTGTATGAAATTCGCAACGAATTAAACGATATTAAAATTATTAAAATAATATTAAGAAAGAACGAATACATTTTTGTTTCTTTCCATCTTGACACCGTGTTCAGTAATTTCGTCATGAGTTGAAGATATAATTATGCGATGGAAAGGATTATTGATTTTTATTTTTTTTTTAGCGAAGCAAGGTTGGTTACTGATGGTTAACTCCTCGTTTTTATCTTTTTCTTCTTTTCAAAATTTTCTAAAATATTAGTCAGGTATTTAAATGCGAGGAAAAACTTCGTCTTTTACAGCTTTCAGCTACTTATTCGCAATTATACGTTTTTCAAAAGGTTCGAAGTTTCGTTTTATTGTTTTTAATTTTTGACAATTGATGTATTTTATTCGGATCAAGAAATCGTGTTCTTTTTCTAATTGCGTTTAAACGGTAAGTTGTAAATTAGGTGTATGAAATATAAATTTGAGATACCCAATTAAACAAATTGAACGCTATGAAGGAAACGATACCTTACGTCATGGCGTGAACATAAATACTGTTAAATACGAAATCTCAATACTAAGTACAAGTTATTTCAAACGAAAGGCTCAATAGATTCCATATATGTGATTTAAAATTAAGATTTATTTAATATTTATTTTGAGGTCTAAAACCTTCTCCCAGCGTGTTAGGACGGAACTACAGGTATAGTGGGTTGCATAACCAATTTTTGCAGGAAAAGCACTAAAATCCTTGTAATTGCCCGGGAAAATTAAAATTGTGAAATATCACTCTGTAGGACAAACAATTAAGAATATTATATCAAAAAATTGCTCAATTTTATAAAAAATTGAAGTTACAGGACCTCATTTTGAGGTTTCTAAAATCCCACAACTTCAGTTGTTAATCAAATGGGACAGTTTTTTGATATTATATCTCAAAACATACATTTGTTTGTCCTACAGAGTGATATTCCACAATTTTAAAGGAATCTTAGTGCTTTTTCCTGCAAAAATTGATTATGCGACCCACTATACCCATAGTTCCGTTTTGAACTTATTATTGTAACAATAGGTTATTAAAATATTCATCATCATCATCATCATCATGTTTCAGTATTGATTACGAAACTGCTACATATTATAAGTCAATGAGACTTTTTGATCAAATCCAAAATACGAATTCTTTTGAGAATCGAGTTGTAAAAAAAATTGATATTCTATTTTGTCAACTTCGTATTGTTGATAATAACATTTGAATTAATTTTTTTCATTTTTGGTGTCTCGTAGGTATAGGTATCTATTGTGAAATTTGGCTTGAAAATAATCTGAAATGAAAGAGGTGGATATTTTTGTGTGATCTGTGGAAAGAATAATTTGATAAATCACATTTCATTATTTTGAATTACCTAATACGTATTTTTAAAAGAAAAAAATATGTTCGATAATCTAATGTACGTAAAACCAAAGTTCATGGAGTGTATGATTCTTGCCAAGTTTTCATTGTTTACATCAACGTTGAAATGATTTCGGTGTATATACATAGAAATGTATTTTTTTAAACTTTTTAAGTGCATAAGTGTACATGGGTTGATTCCTTTTGATACATATTCTTACTTACCTACTTACCTACCTACCTAGTACCTACTACCTACTTACCTACGTCATTGCGAACGAAAAAAATAGAACTAAAAATTCATAGATATACTTTTAAAAAATCTTTTTACATCTTTGATGGCGTGCATTCCTTTTTATTAAAAGTTGAATTGTTCTTTTTCTTTTATTTCGAATATTATCGATGAAACGCGATACGATAAGCGACTAAAAGCACTACAGCTCACTAGCAACAGCTTTTGTGCGCTGCGCCAAGAGTTGATGATTGTTATTGATGAATACTTTCACTGTTTGTGAACATGTTTTATGAACTATATGCGCGACGAAATGAATGATATTTCTTATTTTTAAAACTTTTCACTAGTTAATGAAATATTCGAGTAAGTTTCCGTCTATTTCAGAATTATGGATAGCGAAAAAAAGAAAATATTTGAAGCGATTCATTATTAATTTTGTTTTTTTTTCTAACGCCAGCATATTTAAATTTTGAAAAATCATATCCACTTTAAAAAAAAAAGTAATTGGAGAGTGATCGTGTGTACCTACCTTGGACTACATAGTATGTTAAATGTAAATGTTACCGAAACCAGAAAAAGAAAGGTATCCGGAAAGTGTATTGTACCTATCTAAATTTCGACCAATACAAAACTCCAAAGTAATACGATTTGTAAATCCAATTGGAACGAAAAGATTAAGGCGAATTTCTTAACGCTCTTACAGACGTTAGTGGGATTAACTCGATCGAATATTAGTTCGAGGTCGTGTCGCTCATAAAATCTTCAAAGTAACATGTATACCCGAAATTAACGTCTGTCAACTTTTTCTACCGGTTAAAGTTGGAAAAAAAACTTCAAATTTAAGACGCAGGTACACAAATAGATACTTATTTTATTTCTTGTACAAACCAGTACGTAGAATGAAAAAAAGGGGAAAAACGATTTTAATTTAATTTCAACTTTGGTAAAAAGTTGATGCCAAGTTTTATTGTTTTCTAATTTAATTTTCGCGCAATATAAAACATTTCTGCAAATGACTAAATGTGCGTGAAACTTTTTTTCTTCTAGACCCGTGCTAATATAAATCTCCATGTTTTGAACATACATTTTTCAAAGAAATTGGCTTCTTTTATTTTCTCGTTTATTCTTAATGCTGTAGACAAATAAAATAAGTAAGTTAGAAATGAGTTAAATTTATTGCGTTTTTTTCCCCCCTCATTCGGTGAAACATTGTGCATCATATTTTGATTATTTACTCGTCGTCTCGAATCCATTATTTTGTATCTAATAAAATTATTTCATTTGAACCTCAGTTCTAATTTTTTACAATAATTAAAAAAATCTCGTAAGCGAAATCGTTGAACTAATCTAAGAATTTGTTTTGTTATAATGTGTATCGTATACTTGTGCAGTTATAGTTAATAGCTATTAGCTAACTATGTGTATAGCGTATGTCTATGTATACAACTGCCTACGCGATAGTTTTTTCTTGCCATAGTATTTTGCTGTATTGCTACCAAAACCGCTTATTTTTAATGACGCAATTACCTAGCTACATCTAGTGGATGTGGTAGCTTTACAAAGAAAATCTCGATAAAAATTGTAAACCCAGGGTATTCATTTTATCGGAGATTTTTTTTCTACCTTGAGAAACCTGACAATTTGATTTTCTTTATGAAACACTCTTTTTAAAAACTTCTATTATCTTAATAAAATTGCGAATTCTACGCAACTTCAGAAAACTTCATCAAACATAAGCTTCTTCGTTTTCATCCATTTTTTTGTGTCATTAATTCGAAGAAAAATTGAGAGGAATTTTCAGTTGTATGTCGAGTTTTGCGTTCGCGTATTATCGAAGATGCGCATTGAAATTTGATTTTCAGTAGCAACGCGTAGTTTTATTGAGCGGTAAAAGTTGATAGAAATTAAAGGAATTGAAAATAATTAATTATGAATAAATAAAGGAATAGATTTTGCGATCTCGATTATTTATTTACATGTTTGTGCCGAAATTTCGAGGTCAATTTTTAATGCGTACCTAAAGTAGACATATAATTGAGCATTGGAAAAACGTTCTCCCATTCACTCATTAAAATGTTGAAATTTTCTTCAATGTTACTCTTATGAAGTGCATTTTCTAATTGTAATATTGTTGATTGGTTAACGCAGGTAATATGAATACGAAATTAATGCTTCGTTGAGGCACGCAAATAACAAATTACAATATTGTTAGACCGAACTAAAATGACCCAAAATATCAACTATTCGATTATATGTACAAATGTGTATACGCTTTTATCGATTACATAAAATTAACAAATTTAAGTCATTTTAGTATAAGCGTTCAACGGAAAATAACTGGAACAGCTTTAATTCAAGTTATAAACAAATGATGTTAATTTCTTATGCACGACTATTTTTGCATCTCTGCGCCGTTGTAATTTCTAAAGATTATTTTTGCGTTTTGACTCAGAATTTTCCCTTGTGTATCTAGATTTCGTTTTTCTTAGGTACTAAAAATTCTTTTTTCCCTGGAACAAATTCTACGCATGTTATACAAGTAAATTTGGAATACAAAAATTAAATTTTTTGATTATAAAATGTCAGAGTAATGCATATTATGATATTTGTTAATTATTAGATAAATACTAAATAACTTATAGGTATAAGTTAGGTTGGTCGAGATACCTGTTTGCACGTAGTATGCCTAGTCTACGTATTGTATGTGTTATTCCCTCATTCAACGAAATATCATCTCCATTTTATGTTATCTGCGTTAACGTTCAAATCCCCGAAGCCGTGAAATTATGGTTACATTTCTCTTCGTTTTCATTACTGAAATAATTTAGCGCATATATTACGTATTTCAATACTGTATTAATTTTTTTACGGCTTTTTACGCAAATATTCTGACGTTATTTTACTTGGTTTTGATGCACTTACTACGTATCCATTTTTAAACGCTAAAGAATGGTCGCAGAGACAAACACGAAGCTTTTAAATTCAACTCGGATCAAGCAATTTTTTAATATTTTTTCGTTAATTTCTCTCCAAGATATTTTAGTATCGTAATTTAATGAAATAGCGAGGAAAACACGAAAACCCTATTACATGCATTGACCATGTTATGTAATTCGTGCGTATAACCGAATTTTAGCATTGATTACTTAAGTATATTTTAATCAAAATTTCATGTGAAATATTTTATTTGGTGATTCAAGAAAGCATAGCGTTATTTATGGCGTTGAAAAAAGTAAAATAACAGCATGAAAGAATTGCTCTAATCTGATAAAAAAAATTGAGCAAATTATTTGTGGAAAATAAAAGAGTAGATTTTCATGTGAGATATCCAGTGTTAAATCGCGAAACATTAGATTTTTCTACTTGATTGCGCAATACGTGCACGAAGTTATTTCTCATCACGATACCTCGATTTTCAACGTGTTGAAAATGAAAAAAATTTTAAATACGAATTACATATTTTATTATGTAATTCGCCCATTATTTTTAGCGTGATATATCTTTTATCACATTTTTCATTATTTTGCGAAATTTTATTAAATTATTTTAGTAAAATGGCGAAAATTCAACATTTTAAACTCAGTATATTTGAACCCTTATTATTCTTATAGTTTGACACACAAAGGTTTTTTTTTCGCTGATTACTGTGACATTTCACGTCAATAATTGAGTGGAAAGTATTCGGTTCTATTTTGAAAATGATTGAATGATATTGCATTTATGCTAACTGCCTATTTGTGTATTGCTAAGTTACAATGTGGACCCGAAGGTACTCTCGCCATAAAGATGTACTAGCATAAAAAAATAGATGACAGTTTTGGCAACGTCCGTATTTTTTGAATAGAAGTTTTCTTTACGCATGGGAAATTGAAAATCGTCTGTAAACTTTTATGAAATAGAACATGTATATATGTATTTTTATTTAAAGTTATAACCAGAAGGCTTTTCGACAAATTGAATTTTAAACTTATGGAAACACGTTGAAAATGTGTTTACGTAGTAGTAGATCTGATATTTAACGCTAATAAAACACCTGTTCTCTTCGAATTACGTATTTTGTTTTCTTTCGGTATGTATGTCTATGTACTATGTAGCTGTGTACCGTGCACGGTTACCTATACGTTATTTCGAGTGTGTGAAAGACAGCAAAAAGTCGTGTGTATTTTCATAACATTATGGTGAATTGAATCTTGTGTTCTTATGTTGAGGAGACATTTTCAAGTTACGGTTTACGTTTTAAAAATATTCATGTTTTGATATTTAAAAAAAAATGGCGATTAAATCGTTTATGAGTAGTACGGCGTGGCTGTTATGGGTCCCCGATTCAGGTTTGATGTATTTATGTAAATTTTATTATAAATTTCGGATTGTTTTTAAATTTGCTAAATTAATATGCATTTTTACCGAGCCAACAAAAAACAAACATTTTTCAAAAGCGTTCCTCATGAATCATTTCAAAGTGCTTATCAAGATTACTGATTTTAATTCCACGGAATAAAACCATTCATTCACTTCTTACTTTTTGTTTCAAAATATTGAAGTTCACCTTATTCAAATTGTGAAATGTGTATTTCAAGAACTTATAACCGATACGAGTATCATTATCCAATTGTTAAAAAGTGCAGCTAGCCAGCAACATAAAATACGAGTTTTTCTTTTGCATATTCAATTATTACTCTACGCTGTTGATATTATTTGCTGAATGATTTACTTATTTCTACTCACGAAGCAAAGCTTTAAGGTCTTTTTTTACTTTTTTTTCGAAACAGCGTACATTTTCTGTTGAAAATTACATTGTGATGTTTGTCTGGTTGGCGTAAAAATGGAACGCGATTTTAAAAAATGTTGCAATGCTATTTTTCGTTTAGTGATTTCTCTTGTTTTGTTCTCTTGTGAGTAAGAGATCAGTTTTAAAGCATTTCGCTTCGTTTGGTCGTGATTTGATCGCATTTTTCTTGATAAAATTAATTTAAAATTCTTCTTCAGCGTATGTGAATGGTATTTTAACGTTTGAAAAACTAAGTATAAATCCTGTAAAATGTTATAAAATTGTACAAGTTGTTCAAATTTCGTGAAGAATTCGCATGGAAGTTCTTAAAAACTGTCAGAATTTTGTTTAAGTTGATTAAAAGTGCTTAAAATTACACAAAATTGTTAAAATGCTATTAAAACTGTTCAGAGTTGTTCAAAATGATGGAAAATTTGCTTAAGATTGTTCAAAAATTGCTAAAATGCGATAAAATAGTTCAAAATTGACCAAAATTTGTTTAAATTTCCACAAAATTGTTAAAATGTTAAGATTGTTTAAAGTTGTGCAGTATTTGTTTAGAATTGCCAAAAATTGTCAAAATGTTCATAAAATAGTTCTAGATTGATCAAAAGTTGTTTAAAATTCCTTAAAATTTCACAGAATTGTCAAAATGTTAAAATTGTTCAATATTTTCTCATAATTGCATAAAAACTTTTAAAATATTAGAATTGATTAAAATCAATAAATATTTGCCCAAAAGTTTTGCAAAATGATTAAATTAATGAAAAATTTTGTTAAAATTGCAAAAAGCTATCAAATTGTTGAAATATTTTAGAATCAATCAAAATTTGTTCAAAGTTTTTTAAAATTACGCAAAATAATTATGTGCAATTTTGCACAAATTTTAGTCAATTTTAAACTATTTTCTCAACATTTTAATGGTTTTTATGCTATTTTGAGCAAAAAATGAATAATTTTAGCAACATTACAAATTTTGATCAATTTATTTTAATACTTCAACTTTTTTAATGCTATTTTGAATTTTCACAGTTTTGTGCATTTTTAAGCAATTTAAACGAATTTTGATCAATTCAAACTATTTTTAACGACATTTTAATTGTTTTTATGCTATTTTAAGCAAATATTGAACAACTTTAAACAATTTTAATAACATTTTGACAATTTTGCGGATTTTTAAGTGATCTTTAATAAATTTTGATCGATTCTAAATTATTTTAACAATATTAATATTGTTGAAATAGTTTACAGTCTGTTGTATAATTCATCCTTTTTAACTTCTACTACCAATTGGTGCCCTCTTAACGAGTTACGCCCCCGGGTTGTAGATAATAACTATCATGTTGGTATATGTACGTAATATGTATGTACCTTGAGATAATTCGATCAGCGATTTTGCTATTACACGAGAGAAGTTTTGTTTCCGCGATGTTTTAGTTAATTATTTTTGTAGTTTTATCGTTGCTGTTTTGTTGGTTACTTTTTGGAAGAAGTGAAATGAACGTTGTCGCTTTTAAGCTAGTAAACCAACACTCGGTAACACTTGGCGCATAAAGCGGAATCCCCAAAGCTTATTATATTTTGTTTTCATTTCTCAATTGTAGATATACCATGCTTGGGCAAAATGTTAATTAACATAATTATTCGTTGTATTGTAGAATAAACGATGTTCCTAATTTCACTCGATACCTTTAAGTATCACGTGTACATGGAAGAATCAGCAATACTTGTTAAGAAAAAAATAATCAGAGATTCATTCAAAAATCAAAATTACTTGAATATCTGCTTGCCTTTTTGAAATGTTTTATTAACCGTGAATATTGACAAGGTGATTGCATCAGGAGAGCAAGAGTCATAGGGTGAATGATTGTGACGATGAACGTTTTCACATTTAACTGCAGAAATTTATAGGATATCTTTTCATCTTTTTTTTCCAAAAAATCGGTTTTGTACACTACTTAGCACTTGCATTCAACTCGTACTTTTGATTCGTAAAAATACGGAATCCTTCAAAACCAAAATATTATTTACAAAAATGATTAAAAATGGTTCAAATTAAGAAATTAAAATAAACATCTTTTAGGAAGGATTTCAATAAGTAACACATGTATCAGTCATTTTCATTGTATTGATTGGTACATAAATATTACACTTGATAAACATAAATTATTACAATTTCGTAAATTATTTACCAAAAAAAAAAGAGAAGAAATCAGCAATACATATACCTATTCTTTGTCACTATCTACACGTTATCGTACAGAGACGTGATAGTTCTGCATCTAATAAAAACATTTTTTAAGATTTTTCCTCGCATTTCTAAAATAGGGTCACGTTTAATGTGAGAGCTGAAATTCGAAAAGGCTACATTTTTCTTTGGTATTTGAAATTGGAAATACACATGTTATCTACGTATGTATATGTTTCATGCAACTTCGAATTCGCGCAATGATCGAAAATGATGCTCGCTTCGCGTTATGGGATCGGCTATTTACTCCGAACACGTTTCGAACTTTTTTTCTCAGTCTATACCCAAAATGAAATATTCTGAACACGTTATGGAAAATTGCCTAATTTCGCATTATAACGGTATAGGCACTTGATAACACTTATGCCTCGTTAATCGTGATAGTAAGTTGCTAATATACGCTCATGTTCATTTTTGTTGCATAAATTCACGACTGTAAATATAAAATCTAAACTAGACCAAAATCAACCCATATTTGTTCCACAATTTTTGTACGCTAGATTTCTGAATAAACGATCATAAAATTTTTTTCATAAATTTCAAATCATAGGTACATGAGCTCCTTTTATCACCGAAGAAACTATGAGTAGTCTATAAAATGCAAATTAACATTATTCTGGTGATGTTTTAAACTTCTTCCAAAATTTGTTATCCGATACGACTTCAGAATTTATTGAGTCAAGGAAGGGCCATTTTGAAATAAACAATTATCTAAGAAAAATAAAGTCAAGTTTTTTGTTTAACTTTTGTTTTAAAAAGAATAAAAATTATATAGGTAGTTGTATTTGCATGGATTTAATCCAATTCAAGTACCTAATTTCTCATAGAACAATCGAAGTTGTTGACATTGTTTGTGAAAAACAGTTTACTGAGTAATTTTCAAGTTTCTTTTTTTCCCTGTGAAATGAAATAGCTGTTTTTTTTGTTGCGAAACAAAACGTAGAATTAACGGAGTGCTAATTTATTGCTAAAAAAGTATTTCTTATGGTGCTGGAAAGTACATTAAAAAAATTGACTTGGTTTTTTTTTCGGAATAGTACCGAAAGATGCCTATACTTCGCTGTCAATTTATTGTTCTCGTTGTACTTATTATGCTTAGCTTACCGTTGATATAATTGTGTCTCCTAATTGGCCAACAAAATTTATCTCTCGTTTGCGACTTCGCGATACCTATTTCTCGACGTCGGTTTTCCATTGTGCGTCAGTAACATTAAATTGAGTTCATTAAGTAATTACACAGATAATTGGTTAGTGTTTTTATTTTCCAGAGTGATGTTTCCACATATTTTATTATGTCTGATCATTTTATCTCGTTTGTAAAAAGGTTATTAGAGATTTTGTTGTTTTTTACCGAGGTGAATCTTTTTAGATCGACGTTTAATCTAGTTTGCTGTTTTCATGTAAAATATATTTGTTTTAAAGATTTTCAGCTGAAAGTTATTGCTAAAAAATGAATAGAATAAAATGAAAGTAATGAAAAATATGTAGCAGGTCAGATGAACTTCATTTAAACATAATTAAGTAAATATTTTAGTGTTGATAAACTTGCTTTTGTGTAAGGTTACTAGATTTTTGTCTCTTTTTTTTATCGAAATCAAGGGACATTGCCATGGTCTGATGGTTAGAGTAATTTTAATTGAAACGCTTTTCCTCTAATTACATTTTTACATTTCAAAAGTAATGTTCCTCTATCGTACATTTTTACCTCTATGGCACAAAAACTCAAGTAAATCATAATTTCATTTTTTATACATTGAGTCAGAAAATTTCCAATGGTTTTATATGTATATTGAAACTATATAATTATATTTTGTGAAATTAATGGTTTACTGTACTAAGTGATGTCACATTTTTAAGCCGAAATGTTTATATTTTATTCTTGTTCATATGTACAATGGTAAATCAGGTAGGTAGGCGTTAGGTATCTTGTTTTGTTAAAAAGTGATGTGTATTTAACCAACCTAAGGCAACTTTTATCAACTGCCACCGATTATGAAGTGTACTTGGTGATACGTTTCTTGAATTATTAATCAGTGAAAAATCCTTACCTCTCTTGAAGTGTTTTTAGACGTTTCAAAATTTCTTATTTGTCATCCTTTGTATAATCGATATTGTAAAAACTGCGTATAAATGAGTTTTGAACTTTTTCACATAAGATGTAGGACCAACGTAATGATGAGCACTATCGATAGTTTTATTAGTTTACAGAAAGCATGTGATTCTTCACTGCTTATTTCGACTACTCTATATCGCAGTGTTTGTCTGCTCTTGGTGATTTTCTTAATTTATGGATTTTCTACTCCATCGGAAATTATTCAAGTTTGGTTGTGAAGTATTTGTTTCTCATTTTTGTTTTTTCCTCCGAGCTATCTTACATAATGGAAAAGTTTTGTGAAATATCATTCGTGTTGAAATACGATACTTACCTAAATCAACATTTATCGATGAGTTAGTTTTATATTGAAAAAGATAAACGTAAGTGTTGAAAACGTAAAAGAATATTAATTAGATCCAGGGTTATCAATTTTTAATGTTTTACTTGGTTCAGAATGAGAAAGACATGACGTCACATTTAATTGGTTGAGTGACGGGGTGAGAAACGCAACGTTTTCGTTTTCCGCAAGTATCGATATGTCTACAGTGGGATATGACGTCATATCTTTATTATTTTGAACAACCCGTAGATTGTGAGATGGTTCAAGACGTAGTATTTTGAGATTTGAATTCATTAAGTAAGCAGAAAATAGGCGTACGTCAGTTATCATTATAGTTTGTAATTGGATATCGATATTCGGAAACGATTTCCTTTGTTTTTGGCGAAAGAAATTGCTATTAACCTTAGTTATTCCTGAACCTTCGAAGTCTTGAAAAAAAACGGACATTTCATGGACAAATGTTGTAAATATTATGAATTTTGGTCAACTGGTAGTCTACCTAACCCTCGAAACGACATTCATATTTTACTTTTTTATGTTTTGCGGTTTCAATTTAAAAAATTAAACTCGGAAATAGTTGAAAAATAACTACATTTGAGGTCAGCTGTGAAAAAATTTATTTGAATTCAACATGCGAAGTGTAACTACTCGATGCTTATAGATTTAATTATCGGTGGCAAAATTCCTCAACTTTTCTTTTTTTTCTTATTGGTAATATCGTGTACGAAATTCATTTGTTTCAGGATTTCAGGGGTAAGTAGGTATTTGACCAGACCCTACCTGCGAAGCTCAACTAATAATATAGTATTGTTGTGAAAATAGCAATACTCTAATGAACGTTGTAATGAAAAAAAAGACAACTAAGACGTTTTGATTTAATGAGAGAATAACGTGTACCTTAATTTTCTCAAAGTTTTGACATTTGAGCAATTTTTTCATAGCAAAATCAAACCTAACCTAACCTATCCTTGAGGAGGTACCAAGGTTTGAGTGGTTTCTTATAGCAAATTCAAACCTAACTTAACCTCTCTTTGACAAGGTATCAAATACAACGTTGCCAATATCAAATTACAGTTGAGTTTCGCAGGCAATACCACTTGGACCATTATAATTCAGTTTTTTATGTTTAAAAAACGCTTTCTTTTTCGCTAAAATTTTTCGTCACATATGTAGTAATGATTTCCCACCTCCATTCGTTATCGCTTTGTGAATCGTCGAGAAGGTAAAAACCAGAAATAAGTGGAAATGAGTAAATGTACTAACGAACAGATGTTATTATGTAGGTGTAAAAAACGAAAAAAAATACAAAGCGAGCAAAAAATTCGTATGACGAAAAACATCTCACCTAGTATTCAAATTATATTAATTGAACTTCGCAGTTACGTGTTTCGGTTCACGCATCTTTCAAATGAAAAACAACTGTGACTTTACCCGTGCTTTTTTTTTTCTTTTCTTCAATATACAAAAACAAATTTTAATGTAGTAAATGGAAAAATTTAGCTTCGGATTATCTATAACACGAAGCAGATATTAGGAAATGAAACAACTTGTAACGAAGTGTTTCAAATTTTCAAGAGAAGCTTTTCCGCTGATTATACTCACATACTTAAATGCCGCCATTATGCGGAATAGTCTTATTTTTTCACCTCGGTGCGACATCATTGGTACATTTGTAATTGGTTGAGAATCTTGGTCATAAATTACGTTGCTTTTTAGTTTGGTAAAAATTCCATTTGGATTTTTCTTAGTGATGTACTTTTTGGTGTTTTATTTCTTTAACTGAAATTCTTTTTTTCAACCATCTGTACTATTTGGAGGGCTTTTCGCGATGAAATATTTATTGTAAAACATATCACTGCGGGTGCTCTAAAATAAAGAATTTTGATTGATTGATTGATAAATAAGCTGAACTAGCTTTTATTGTAAACGATTCTTTCTTTCTTGCAATTAGAATAACATTGCAGTCAAATAATCAATTGTAAAAAAATGACTAAAGCGCTTATTCCTTACGACATACGAGTATTTCGTGCTAAATGGACATTGAAATAAGATCTTCGTAGGCTTATCGTGTCATTTGTCGAGTCAAAATTTAAATTGATCGTACGTACTTATGAAAAATTCAATATTTTTGCAAACATCACCGTTCACTTTACCGTATTGAGAATATATGAATATTTGAAAATCGTCGGTAGGTATTATTAACGTGAAATGGTCGTAATCTGTATTAATTCATCCATAATATACGTACAATTTCCATAAAACGAGCGCCGATAAATTAGATAGGTCGTCTTTACTAATACGTGCTGACGTTTAATTATCGAGCTGTGCGTAACTGTGTAACTCTGTGCTGTGCATAGACTGTAGGTAATGCATACAAAAGTAGTGGAACTAGCCGAACTAGGTATTAATTCATCTATATATATATGTAGTAGTCTTCTTTTATCGCTTTAAACGAACATTTACTCGATATGAAAAAATTGAATTTTCATCGTATCCTCTGCTGTACGTGAATGTCTCTATGATTTTATCTTTATCTACTTGGTGTATCATATAAATTGAAAAGTGACGCATTAGAAACTCCAATGTTACACCTTTTCGTTAAAACAAAGGTCATATTACATATAAGCTCCGTAAGAACCGAAAATAAGCAAAGATAGCGAACGCATAAAGCGCGACGAAACCTGCATAGTGAGTCGCAAAATTACGAGGGTATTTTTTTATTTTAGCTATCGTCTCCGTGAGTATTGAAGTGAGAGTAAAATTATTCGAGGGGTTTGGTGGATAGATGAAGTATCTGTGATTGAAAAGTAGGACCAAACACATTTTCCAAGCATTCGAAAACAGACAGGGTGAGGAGGTTGCAAGGAAAAAGGAGGGAAATTTTACCACACTACATTACTCGTATGGATGGCTCGCTGAATTTTGAAAAAGCCACCTCGAATAAAAACATCGCGTCGTAGTAAACCTAGGAAAGCTTGGTGGTTGGGGGTAGGGTAGCGGAGGCGTACAAAATATGTAACATTTTACTTCGCCGTAAAAAATTCTCATAAAAAGTTTACTTCGCGATTGAAAAAGCTGCGTTTATGATGCACGAGTATGTTAACTTTTATTTAATGTTAAAAAAATGTTATTCGTTGAGAATGTTTTCAAGATGCTTCTATTTTTTTACTTATTAAGTAGTTATCATTTATCAAGCATTTTAGATGTTACTATGTTTTCCCAAAATCGAATGATTCAAGCGTCATAATTATCAGATGTAGTGTAAACGAGAAGGAAAAGTTTTCATACAGCGCTGACTTCCTTAAACGTGACGAGGTTTCTTTCATTCTTCTCGTAATATTGTTGTGAGAGTCCGATAACGTACGTCTAGGTTCCTAACAGTTATGATCCGATTTTCTTACTACGTTTTTCAAAAACATGATTTTTTTTGGAAACGCTCAATTTTCGAGTGAAGAAGTCTTTTTCATTATCTGTAGAGGTTTAGATACAAAAGAATTTTATTCGATAGAGAGAATACAGCTGTTGCGGCTGTTAAGATTTGTTACAAAGTTTGGAGCAGAACCTTTAATTCAGACGGTTTTGGGCTTGTTTTCTCGATTTCTGAAACCAACTCTTTTGTAGTATAATACACAACAATGAAATACGTCAAGAAATGAAAATATACTAAAAGCTTTGTCAAATTGCGTGTTATAGAGTGATACGTATTACGTAGTAGAATCCAAATTGAATACTTATGCACTGATCAGAATAATTACGCGACCATAAGTTTTATTTTCTGTTTTAAAATTCCTCTATAGCATTGAAAAATTCGTTAACCAGCACTTCATTCAACCACAATAAAGGGTATGTAACTATGCGGCGTACGAATTCTACCGCTAAACAGCTTTGATGCGATTTTCTGGCTGATTTTGTTGAATACCTACCGAGTGTATCGGTATTGTATGCTCAAACGATGCAATCCGAAAAAATCTATCGTGTACTCGAATAAATTTTCTAGTGTATAGTTAGTGTTGCAGTTTTATACATTTTATACGGAAACTACGTCAACATCAAATTCTCCCTTGGACGTGTCTCGTGTACAAAATTTATATCAGTTATTCACCTGTATTGCGCAATTTTTCTAGAAAACACAGCCATTTCGAGTCTTCGATGAAATACATGAAGTTCTTCGACTGATTTGTCCTTATTTTGTAGTTTAGCATACATGATGTAATATCAAGTAACATACATCGGGAATCAAGAGTCTATTTGTTCATGGGCCTATGGGCCCTCTGAAAATAAATTCAGTTTTATTAACTAGAAAAACGAGTTTCTTAATTCTCGTCATGTACAGCAACAGAGACTTGTGGCGGTTTTTGAAAGGGTTTCGTAATGATGTTTTAAGCCTATTGCCAAAAGGAAGGATAGGAGGTTTTGAATTTTCATATGATCATCGGAATGGATTTCTTTTGGGTCGTCAGAAGTGAAAAACAGCGATCTCTTTTTTTGGTATTTTGAACGATGGAAGAGAAGGTACCGATTAAACTGAATTTGGGTTTTCATTCAAGAGAAAGTTGTGTAATTTAATATTGATCAAATATTCTTACCATTTTTACTACGAAATCGAAAAGAGTAATTTTTTTTCCGGGGGGGGGGAGTGAACAGTCAGATACCCAGTACTTCTATAATACGTATACATTTATACACTCGCTATATATAAGCAATAAGCATGTATACTGAACTTCGTGTAATAATCAATTTAATATAGTAAAACTTAATTTTAAAACCCGAAATAATAAAGTTAAACACGCTTTGAAAACACATAGAAGCAGAAAATCTGGAATCCAGAAGATAACTCGTTATAACAATCCTTTTATATTTCATTTCGTTTTCATGTTTTCATTTCTTATGTGAATTAACATTAAGTATCTTGTGAAAAAAAAAAACGCAATCACGAGTTCTTCAAATTTTATGCGAACATCGTGAATAATTTTGACTCACTATATCTCAAAAGACTTGTCATCATAACGAGAAACAGGTATTTCGCCAAAGGTGCAAAAAGCGCGGGAAAAATTCTACGCACGTTATTTATAACTTACTGAATGAACGAATTCTCTCTTGAAATCTTTTTCGAGGAAGAATACGGAGTAAACTCGTTTTCACAAATTATAATTAAATTCGGTTGAAATTTTTCGGAAAAATGACACTAAGTAACAAGAAAACGTCGAGGCGTATTTTGCACCGAAGGAAAACTCATACAAAGTAGTGTTTCAAAGGAATATTAAAATACTTCCGGTCCTATGCTTCTATGACGCTCATGTTTTTTTTTTTCTTCACCGAGTATGGTAATCTATGCGACGAAGTACATAATAAAAATGAAAACCGCTTTCAGATGATAAAAGTTTTTAAATTTTCGTTTGATACCGTTAAGTACGTGTACCGGCGGAAGTATTTGATTTAAAAAAATGTTCTTGTTTACAATACATTTTTATAATAACTTATTGATGTATGCTTTCATACTTTTATCTACTCTGTGTAAGAAAACTTTCCAGCTTTAAAAACAATTATTTTACAAGAGAAATTTTTTAAACGAATATTAAATTTTAATCCACATTGAAACATTCTCAAAACTTCAGTGCCAATCCAACACCCTTGTTGTTATGCTATTAAAGCTATCATTTTTAAAGTAAAAATATTGCCTAGTCCTATTCGTCGTCGGTATTTTTTCTTGAGAGTGAAAAATAAAAATCGGAATTTATTATGCATGAAACAAAGGTGCGATATTATAAACTATGTTTAAAAGTAAATAAGTTAAGGAATTGCCATATGAAACGAATATCACTGAATTCCGATAATTTAAATTCGCATATCGATCAATAATCACAAACTCCTCGACGAAAATTTAAATCTTTATCTTTTGTCGAATACACGTTGCTTATCATAACGTAACACATGCTTGGTCTCATTTCTATGCACAGGGATTGGAACTATTTCGGCTTTTTTTTTAGTCTTCAAGTTCATTGCTTTTGGTCTATATCACTTACACATATGCGTACTGTTCCATCCCTTTTAAAAGTTTTATCTGTTTTACGCTATTTCATTTTATATGAGTTACGAATTCTGTCAAAATTTTGTTACTTAATAAAGAAATCGCGATCACTGGGGTGAAAGTAATTGAAGCAGGTTGAAGTGAAATTTTCTGTATCATACTTGCGGTTTGTTCATCATCTCATTATTTTATTATGTTTTCATTTTCATCATTTGCGGGAAGCTGTACGTACACCACAACATTGAAGAAATATTTTCAAGCGTTGATTTCAATTAAATTACCCCACTATTTAATAAATATAGGCGCTTGATGTTCTTCCTGGATTTTTTTCCTCTTCCTGTGAACTTATTTTCTTCATATTTATTATTTACGAAATCAACAAAATGCTTCAATAAAGTTGTTAATTTTCTTTATTATCGAAAGTGAAGCGTTATAGGGAATTAATTGAATGGCGAAAATAAATAAGAAACGAGTCTGAAGTCGAAAAAAAATACTTGAATGAGCAAAATAACCCTTGAAGTTTCTTCTATTTTTCTGCCATACATTGATGACGTTATAACGAAATACTATAGAATTTGAAGCACGTATTGTTAAGAGATATCCGTGAAAAAAAGGACGTTAAAATAATCAAATTTGTATTTATAGTATTCGTAATTTCAATTAACCAAATTCTCGAAGGGGTTACAAGCGAAAATCTTTAAATTACTATGTATACTGTGCTACTTCGAGCTTTCGAAGAACAGGGAGAGAGGGGGACAGGTGTAATGTTATTCACTGCTACCTATATTTACTACTTTACGATAAGTATCACTGGTATATTATTATATTACTGCAACTACTGTGCTCGAAGAAGTAGTAATATTCACCGCTATTAGTGACACCTTGTAGTATGTTGCTGTGGTATACTTTAATTCATTTTTACAAATGAAAAATTGTAATTGCGGGTTAGGTAACGGGTGGAGTAAAAAAATGGCGGGTCTTCGATTTTGGCGAATTTTCATCATGTTTTGGATTTGAGTTGAAATACGTCAAAATCTCTAGTGTCATGTGAAGTATATCAACTTGATATGTCTGATTTTAGAGTAATACTGAGCCCACAATTACAATGAACATACTTGATCTCGTTTTAATGAACGTTCTTTTTCTACGAATATATTTGAAAAAATGAACGTTTCATCCTATGAAGGTGTTTTTGATAAAAGAAAGCGGTAATGGTATGGCTCTCAGCCGCGAAGAACTAATTTCAATTTAAGGCAGAATATGAACGTTAACTACAAACGTAGAATTTTCACCAGCTTGATAATATATTCAGGTCTTTTAAAGGGAAATATTTGTTTTAATGAATAAATTAAAATGCGGTTCGTGCGGTATTCAAAGGTAATGATTTTTCCTGGCTTTAGGCTGTGGAAAAAGTTAAATAATCTGTTGCAAAAGAAACATATATGCTTTATTATCATTCCACATGATGTTTTCCCGCGCCAGGAAAAAAAAAGTGTAAGCGTAGTATGTGAATGAAGAAACTGATTTGGTAGAAATTTTTTTTGAAAATTCATTTATTTTCATGCTCTCGTAATTATCTGAATGGGTTCGATACATTTACAGAATTGATATTCATTGAAGCATGATGAACCTAAATTATTCTTTCTCTCAATGTTGAAATTTTTCTTACCTTTTTTCGTTCTTTATTACTTTTGAGGTTTTTTTTTTGCAAATAATGTAATTTAACTCTTCGTATTATTAAATTTCTTGTATAAACGTTTTAATTAACGTGTTCAGCTCAGCAACATTTTAGGACCGAAGTAAAGTTTCTTTCATTATAATACGCAACTGAAAATCACTTTGACTTTTGGCGCAAAATATTTAATAAGATAAAAAAATAAAAGCGAAAGTACGAGAAATTCGTTGTAATCCTGAAATTTAAAAGTCAACGGAACGTTGTGAATTTAAGCTATGGCGTTGAAATGGATTCGCTTTATTTCATTTTTTTTCTTTTGAAGTTTCTACGAAAATTTTTTTGTGTTGAAATAAATAAGTAGGTATTAAATACTAGCTTTACCAGTATACCTGACAAATAACCTTGACAGAAGAAAATCATTACAAGTAGTAAAGTTACTCAATCTCAATACTTATACCTATTTGTTCACTTTGTTTCGGAGACTTCAGTAATTAATTTCTTAATTTTGAAATGGTCATATTTTGATACATATGAAAAATTTTCAAATGTAAAATTTTATTCGCATTTAGTGATGAAGAGAAAGATGACAAATTTTTTAGCGAAGTAATCGTTCAAGTTGATATGCTACCTACTTCAACAGGTCATGAAAATATATATTTAAACGCGGGGTACTAAAAAGAAGTACGCTTTTAAGGGATGAAATATATGTGTATACGTTTTAAAATTATCAAGACAGGTAGAAAATTTATCTAAGCTATTCAGTACATGTAAAAACTGTATATACAGCCTGTAAAACTTTTTCCTAAATATGAAAATGTATATGTCTAAATTAGAAGAAACTCGAGCGACACAAAGAAATGGATTGCATTAGTTGGATCTGTTTATAGTTCCCGAAGGACTAACTTGTCTAAATTCATACTGCTACCTTTCCACCTTTAATTATATGTTCAGTATGTTTTACCTTACGTCACAGAAGCTTTTTCTAGTTGTTGATTTTTTTTAAATTTTTTTACCTTTTAGTAAAATTTGGTACCAATTTTATCATAACAAATTTAATATTATTCACTACCTTGCCTTGTGATTTTGAAAATTACGTTGTTAATACATAGACATTATACAAGTCGATAATTTTTTGAACCATTTGGGGACCTGTTGACGAGAATGTTGTTTTTGTTTTAAATAAATATGAGGTAGTCATTTTTTTCCAATTCACTCCAGCCTAGCCGTTGAAAAAAAATGAAGTAAACCCCATAACACACCTCTAACGTGAAACGTAAATGTGTACGCGTTGATGCGTTTTCAAAATTTTATTCATCCCCTAAAGCATACCAATTGTTTTTTTTTCTTGAATGACACTTTTTCATCAATATTCGTAACTTTAAAATATTCATGTTTTTTTACCCATTCGAAACGAGCCAACTTGCAAATGGAAATTTAGCTTCATAAATCACGTGGCAAAGATGAGTAACCGGCCACGATAAAAATGTGAGTGAAACATAAAATTAATATTGTATTAAATCGCATGCAAATGTGTTAAGATGATCAATTTCTTTTTTACAATGCCGATAGAACTCTGCGACGATTTTTTTTCATTTTTAACTTCCAAATTCCTCTAAATAATGATTTCTTAATGATTTGTGTGTCATTTTTTTTCATTTATTCGAGAAAAAAATATCTATAATAAGCATGTACCATGAGAAGTGTTGAAAAGTTGGTTTGGCCATACGAATATCTTTGTGAAATATAAAGCGCATTTTTATAAATATAGTTTTTCACATCTTGAAGATAATTTCCGCTCGATTTTTCTTACGAACGGAGGACGAAGCTATAAAAAATGTAGAGGATCAAAACAAAAGAATTTTTAATTCATCTAAAAAACACGCTACAGTCACTGTTGACATTACTTTCAAGTGGAAAAGAAATATTAAGGGACAAAATTGGACTTGAATTCTATTTGTGATAGTAATCCTGATTTTTTTTTCATTTTTAAACCAAAGCACGATGTGGCCTTTGCCTTCAAAAAGAAAAAACTTGTAATCTTTAGTTTGATACGTTAAGACTTAATTCGTCGCGATTTTCCGTTCGTTTATTTTTCACGATTGATAAATAACATCAAAAAAGTTAATATTTTCATGTTGATAGGGAAAAAATGCTAAAAATTTATAGAATTTTATCGCAGCAGAAGATTAGGTATAGATTGAAATATATGTTTATTTTCATTTTTGTCGAATATTGAAAATTTTACTGGCTCTGGTTGTGTGTAAAATCCTCCCTCCCCTGTTTTGTTCTCGAAGTAATTAAAAATATGTGACTTAATTTTGACCTTTCTTAAAACTGAAAAACTGTACCTGAAATATTGTGTGTCTGTTCCTAACCATAAATTTTTCTATTTTTACAGAAAATGACACCGGAAACGTTTATATTCAAAGCATGGGAAGTCTGAGTCCGCGTTTCAGTGGTCGTACCTTGACAAGGAGAAGAAGATGTCGATTGGTGCGATCAGAGAGAGTGTTCGAGTCGAGTACTCCTCATGTAACAGCATGGGATATAATCGTCCGCGATTCGCTATTGCAAATCGCGTGGCCTATGTCTTTAACTGCAGACGAACATATTTCCAATGATTTCAACTTGCTGGGGTTCAGGTAAGCAGATTTAATAATTAATCTTCGATTGGATAAATTTCAATTTTCAAATTAAAAAAAATCGAGAAGTGAACTACCGAAATATCATTGAATAGATTTCACTATTAGAACTCCAAAAACGGCGAATCATTACAATTGAAACAAATTTAGTAAAATTTTAGCTTTTAATTAAAACCATTGATATCTGACGTCAAGGTACTGAGTTTGATTAATAAACGGTTTCAACGAGGTCAATACCTGTGCGACTCGTGTATGATAAAATTAATTTAGAATATTTACCCACTTTTACCCATAATACCATTGAAAGATGAGTGAAGATCGAACATAAAAAAATTGAATTTGGGAAGCATGAATGAGGCGAAATAAAAAAAAGTGATATCGTGTTTTATAATTTTCACGTTTTTTTTCTTCTAAATCATAACCTTCACTTTTATATTGTTTTTACGTTTCGGTCGTAAATTTTCAAATGTCACTGTCAAGTTTTTTTATTTAAAGAATGGTGTTTACGGGAAGCAACGATATATAAATTTTGCAAAACATATCAAGCAGACCATCTTGAGAGATTTATCACGCTATGTTGGGTTTTTTCATTCTTTTTTCTCGAAACCATTAACACAATATTTTACTACTTTTAAATACGTAAAATGATATGTGAAGAAATGTGAACGAATTTTCGTGCTCATACAAAACTTTTTCCAGACGTCTTATTTCATTTCTTAAAATAATTGATGTTATTTTGCTAAAATAGTAATCACCTTTTCGTGTACCTGCGATAGTTATTCTAATGTTTATCATATGTAGTAATAAACGAAGCATTTTATCAGCGTGTTATCGATTGCATTTTTAAAGCTGAACAACACGCTATCTGTATGAAGACAGTTGAACTTGACTAAGATTTTTTTTACTAAAGAACGTTTTTAAGGAAACCGTTTTATAATTTTTGTATATTCTAGTAGATAGCAATGGAAATTCCAAGTTGTTGCTTTTGTTTGGATCAACAGGCATCGAACTTTTTCTCTAGAATTTTTCATTTTTTTTCACGCCGGTTCATCAAGTCCATGCGATATTTAAAATTAAAAACAAAAATTAACAATCATACGATTATGAGACATTCATTAGTTTTTTTTTCATGGGAGTCCTTCTGCTGAACAAATACGAAGGTTCAATCAAGTTCAAACGTCAATAACAAATTTTGGTGATTTTAGTACTTTGCCGAATTTGAGAATTGAGAAAAAGCATATTCATCTCTTTTTGATTTCTTCTTTCCTCATGGCTTTGCCCTTTGCTAATTAATTTAAACAAGGATATATGCTTTGAAAAGTCAATTATGTTACTTACATATTCATTTATGAAAACGAATTACAGTTCTTTTGAATGGATTTTTTGCTTACAATCTATCGAAGAAAAAAGCCGATGTAAATTCTCGGACGTGTGTTAAGAATTGGAAGCGTTTGAGATATTTGTTATAAAATCTTGAACGATATCACAAAAATATTTTCGGTAAGCGATGACATGACGGTTTTTAAAAATAACCATAGAATATATCAAATTACTCGATAGGTACTGTATTACTTTTTCCCTCAGTCATCCCAATACTGTAAATTTTGAAAAAAAAAATTCTACCATGTTAAGTAGGCAAACGCTTAAAACATCAAAAGCGAAGCTCACCAGGTTAATCATATTAGTGACAAATTGCACTGGTGGTTGAAGATGGTCGCCAGGGAAAAAATTACTCGTAAATTTCCCATTTCCGCGATTACTTCATTGATAAGTTGTGTTTGAGTGAGTTTGCGCATCATTACCATTGTATCGAGACAGCAACGAAAAGAAGGTCATTGCTTATCATCAAAACTTTTAGTACTGTTACTTTGTGATGTTGAGTAGTGTTTTTCGCGCCGTTTTGTTCGTTTTCTGCACAATGTTTCGTAAGTCTTGGAATCATAACATGGTCATTTGATGGCAAGTATGCAAGTTCTGGTGCTTGGGCATCATGAATAGCTGTTTCATGCCTGAGTTGTATCGTTCATTGATGATTGAAATACTTGAGTACTTCGTGTGAATTTTTCTATAAATTATTTTAGACCTGTAGTCGACATGATTTTTAAATTATTTCAAAATTGCATGAAGTATGATTAATTTTTTTAACAAATGTTATAATTTTTCGCAGAAAGAAAGATTTCTAAGAAAATTATCATGAAAGGTAAATTTTTCAAGGAGAAATTTTAGGTCCATTTGGATTAGCGATACTAGCAAGATCAATGTGAAAAAGATTCCTGTTGATATTTTCAAAAAGAGTTGTGCGAGAGAAGGATACGAATGCATGATTTAATGTTCGTTTTGTTTTATTTGAAATTAAAATTAAAATTTTTTTCATTTATTTCCCTCTCTTTCTCTCATTAATAAAATTATGACAGTTGTGATTCCAAGGCATCGAAACTTGTACAAAGTACGAACTATTATAGTTTCTGAAGTGATGATTATGTGATATGTGCGTTTGAGAAATCAATGATATACTACTTGAATATTTTTCAAATTTAAATTACAATAATTTGAGCCACATCTTGAAACAATTTTCTGCATTTAAAATATGAATACGTTTCGTCAACGATCCAGCACCACAAGTAGCGTTACGAGTCCAAGTAAAAAAACTTTTAAAAACCAGCTCCTATCATGTGCTAAGCCCAGCAAGTATGAATTGAGGAGTTCTAGCTTCGAGGAGTCATCCCAAGTGGTGCCATGGACTCGGTAAGAGATATTGATTATATTATATTTTGGAAAAATAAATTGTTCTGATGTTTTGGATATAACACATTGTAAAGACTAGCAAGCTGATTGATTTTTTCAGAGAAATTTTTACCAATGATTTCGCTTTTAATAGCTTAGTTCTTTTATATAATTTCCTTTAAGAGATTTTGTGAAAAGAAAATTTCAAATGAAATCCTGGAAAGTTATGTTGCTTAGGTAATGAATAATGTATTAGTTAAAAAATTTCAAAATAATTCATCAAATCCAGTCCGTGGATTCATACAAGTAGGTAAAAGGTACGTGTAAGTTGGATGTGTAGTCTACCTCTTTTCTCAAAAACGAAATACCCAAATTGTACGATATCGCGGTGAGGTTTATCATTGAAGAAAAACGTGAACTAATCTATCTTATTTATTATATTATCTTTTTTTTGTCATATGATGAACTTCTTATCATAATCAATAAAATAACTGAGAAGTATTTTTATAGTAGATGTCCTTTCCATTTTTTAATAATTAATAATGAATGTAACACTTATTCCTTCAATTTTTGATAATAACAACTGTTGTACATTGTTGCGCACGTTCTACGTTGCTTGACGCTTGTGGTCAACCATAAATTTATTCAATTTTTCAGTTAGTATTGATTAAGTATACATTAGATTGACAATTAGGTACAAGTTGGATTTGTAATTATTTTTTCCGGCGATATTGTGTCGTGTTTAAAAATCTTTTAATCGTTTTTAATGAACGCATGTACATTGTACATATGCTCTAAATATGGTTTGTCGTACTCTTGTTGAAATTTCGCGTTGAAGTTCATTTTGTATACTATCGTGTAACTAACAAAATTACTTGCTCTTCGCTATATATGAAAGCGTTCATTTCAATTTCACAATTCAGTGAACAAAATATATTTCTAATCTACTTAGAAATTACCATATCTTTCAAGTTTTCTTAGAATGTTTAAGATTTTTTACCTGGAAATATTCACTGACATGTAGCAAAGAATTTTAAGACTAATATGAAATGTATCCAGTTTCATCTCAGCTTATCACTGTACCATATAACTAAAGGACGGACATGTTAAAGGGTATGAAAGTATTCGTGTCTCTGTCTTTTGTTCTTTTTTTGTTAATTTTTTCTATGTCTCAAATTTCAAGTATTGCGACCATAAATTTGAAAAGACATACAAATTCAGACTTAAAAATCGAACGGACACTTCACCATTATCTATTTCCTTTCTTTTTTGTATGTATTTTGGGATACAAAGTAGGATAAACCTTTCGTGATTTTGAGTGAAGTGTCATGTTTCGTTCGATGTAGCCTGTATGATGAATTTCTCCCCAAGTTTTGCGAGTGATGAATACGTATTAGTTGAACAATAACATTAAATTTAAATTGATTGATATTTAGGTATTAGAATGACAGTTACTTTATATCATATACGATACCTTCTTTTAGGTAGCACACTAAGTAATTGTTATCGTTAAATAGAATAATGTCCCTTCTAACCTTTTTGCGGAAAGAAAAAGAAGAAAGTTATTATAATTCTTTTAAGTCGTCGTTAATGGAGCATTTTAATAATCGAATTGATAAAGTAGTGTTTTTCGAGGTTTCTTATTTTTTCAATTTTCGTTTGAAGGGTGTATACATATTATTTCTTATGTGAAAATGAATGGACAAGTATCTAGAGTTGAGAAAAATGTATGAGTATGAATGATATTGATTATATTTATTTAAATATACATTCTGTTTTATATTAAAACAATAAATGTGAAACATGATGATCACAATTTTGTGAATAAACCTAACGACGCTTTGTTTCTAAGCTCTAGAACTGTATCGAAAATTACAAACTTTTCTTCTAAAGGGAATTTCTAGCGCGGGGATTTCGTCAAATGTAGTGACTGGCGGTCTTCGCTGGACTGTCTATCTCCGGGTTCTTATTAAATTTCCCGAGACGCGCATTATATTTCGTATAAATATGGTCATCCTTTTGCACGTCGAGTTTCATACCTCGAACGTCAATCACGAATCATCTTAGCGATACCCGGATCGAAATTCAGTGACATTTTCTTTCGCTTGTTATCGTCTTTGAACAAAACGTATCGGATTAGACAAATTTTGTTTCAGAAGTCATTTTCATCAAATGTGTCTTGAATTTATTCAATCCTCTTGTCTTTTGTACCGCTTGGTTCATACAGTAGGGCTTCAATAGTACTCAAAAAGTAAAATATCTACTCTGGAGATACCGTGTTACTTACGTAACTTATTTCGCTGGTGCGGTTTGGCTTATTCTCTCTTGAGAAGTCTTGACAATGAATCTCGCCAGTGTTTTTTTTTTTTTTTTTTTTGTTAATTTTGGCTACGAAACTCCATACTGTAGATACATGTCTACTAATGTGACAAGTAAATTTTTCATTAATGTTATTATAAAGTCTACTTGAAATATCGCCTTTTTCACATTAACAAAATACTTAAATGTTCTAAAACTCAATTGACCAACGATGTAAGCGGTGTTAAATGAGAAACAAAGTGTTATCGATCCGTTACGGAATAGTAATCATGTCAAAACTACCGGTTGTAGTTTTATTTTCAATGCGAAAATAACAACTCGACCGGATCGATTTGTTTTAGCGTTTGTCACCCTTATTTATGGTAAATAGTGATGTATATTAAAATTATGAATTGAAGGAATTACCTATTTCAAGGAGCATGTAACCTATTAATTCACTTTAGGATGGATCAAATTTCAGAACTGCGATTACATGCAT
Source organism: Maconellicoccus hirsutus (assembly GCA_003261595.1). NCBI lineage: Eukaryota > Metazoa > Arthropoda > Insecta > Hemiptera > Pseudococcidae > Maconellicoccus > Maconellicoccus hirsutus. The sequence continues at coordinate 13,718 of QBDW01000173.1, read as the reverse complement.
AAGCTTCAATCACGTCTGTTTTCATTTGACGGACCCTATGAAGAATCTATCGAAAAACTGCACCTGCGAAGCAACAATATCTCAATTTAAGAAAAGAATAATTTTACAAAAATCGAAATTTTTCGTAACAGTAAATGTTGTTGTTTCTTGTTATTTATATTTTCAGGATGATCGTTTTATTTCAGCTTCGTTTTTTCCAATTTACTTTCAGAAATATTTTTGTGGGTTAGTTTCATTTGCACCTTTATTTTTCACTTATTCATGAAAATTTTCAAGTATGTGCGAGTAAAGTTGCTGTTCTTGGGGTATAATATTGAAAATTCTAAAATTGGTTAATTTTTCTTGTATAAAGTTCATTATGAAATACGAGTATTATTCAGAAGAAATAGATTCGCCATTTTGCGAAAATTGCATTCAGTGGTATAAATTCTGATCAAAAAGTAGTTACACGATTTCTTCGTGCTAAAAAAACGAATTACGTAGGTACCTAGTTTGAAAAGTTTCGAACTTCTATATTCGTTTACTTTATCACGTATTAGCCGGACTGCGAGATGATGTGACCAAAATTTTTATTCGTATTTAACATGTGTAGAAATGATGAAATTGTATAAATGTGTCGTCTTGCTACTAAAAAGCAACTTTCTTCTACTGACTGCTATTTATTTTATCAATTTATTTACGATTTTTTTATTCGTTCTAACTCAAGGATAAAGAATTTCTTGATTCAAGGTTTATTGATGGTGATAAAAGTCATGTGTGATTTTTCGTAATTTTCCAAGTGCTTCGTTAGAGAAACCAGAGAATTCGGCTGGTAGAACCAAAGACTTGACAAATGTCATTTCTGCGCTGTTAAAATGGAACTATAGGTATAATGGATTGCATAACCAATTTTTGCAGGAAAAAGCACTAAAATCCTTGTAACTGCCCAGGAAAATTAAAATTGTGGAATATAGCTCTATCGGACCAACAAGTGTATATTTTAGGATATCATATCAAAAAATTGACTTATTTGATCAACAACTGAAATTGTAGAATCTTGAAAACCTCAAAATAAGGGCCTGTAACTTCAATTTTTCATAAAATTAAGCAATTTTTTGCTGTAATATTCTTAGCTATCATTTACTTGTTTGTCCTAAAGAGCGATATTCTACAATTTTAATTGTCCTGAGCAGTTACTGGGATTTTAGTGCTTTTTCCTGCAAAAATTGGTTATGCAACACACTATACCCATAGTCTCGTCTTAAGGAGGAGTAGTCCTGTATTCAATCGTATTAGCCGAAAGCTTGTGTCGCTTTCTTGAGTCTACGGTGTACTCTCATTGCCTACACTTGCGGACTGTGAGTATTTCTTGCGAAAGGGCAAGTCAAGATACATTTAAAATTGTGTACCACGACAAGAATTTGTTATGGAAAGAATTACATGACAAATTGATAAATGTAAGAATTTCAGTTGCTAGAAAGAAAACTCAATTGTGATAGTAAAATGAAGAACAAAGAAACATCCATGTGTATAAGTTATGTAAGTAATCTCTATTTTTGATAGGGTTACTTCTCTTGAGGAATCTAGGTTAATGGGATTTTTGGTCTTATATGTCCTGTTGGAACATGAACTTGAAAACGGAACTTTATTTCTTTATAAAGCAACCCAACTTTATGAGGAAACAGAAAATTGAAGGTAAACCGTCGCGTCGAATTTAGTTTTTCGTTTTCTTTCCGTCTCTTTCTTGTCATCAACTCACCGGCAGAATCTAATTTCCATTCATAACGTGCGCAGTGATGTTAAATTTACGAGACGTTCTATTAGCATTCTATTACTTTGCAGCGTACATCGAATCACGCTTGTAATTCTTTTTTTTTTAATCTAACGTAATTTTAACTTGGCGCCATCTATCTATGTGCTGATGTATGGGTTCTTGGAATAATTTCCTTGTTTAGCAAATGTGCCTAGTTAAGAAATATGGCTGAAAAAAATTATGTTTTTCTTGCACCATGTCACTATGGAATCAAATACATCTGTCACAAATCAACATTTTTTTTTACATCTTTCACATATTCAAACTTTTAAAAAATAAGCTTTAAAATGCCTTTGCTCTTGTTGACTCCTTCCTTCTTGGCGTTTATGAAATAGTTTTTTTGTGAAGAACAGTAGTAACCAAGTCGAACTGTTTTAATAAGGTCGAAACAGGAACCACCGACTGAGAAATGATCGCAAGTTGTGAAATAACATAAATAAGTTATCTACGAATTTTATTTCTTAACGGAAAAATATACTTATGTATTATTTATTTTGACAGTCGAAAATTACCGAAGACCTCTTTAATAACTTTATTGCTCGTGAAATGATTATTTATACGTGACGTGATGTTGTGCCTTATCAACAAGAAAATGGAATTAATATTCAGTAATTTCAAGCAGCTCTCTGTCTTGTGAAAATCTCACTTCATCAAAGGTAATTAATGCTTCGCTCTCACATATTTATTATAGAAAAACTTGGGGTCTGTTTAAAAAGCTAGAATGATTATTTCAACTATCGAACTTTTAATTTTCCAGCGTAATCGATTGCGCATTCATTTCATGTGTCAAATATACACTTTTAACGTGGCTGTTAGTAAGGTGAAGTATCAGGAGTTGCTAATGAGACAATTTAATGCGTATTTCGTCGCTGCGACCTCTGCCATATGCTCATGATGCACAGTATCTTAAAATCAATAAATCGTCAGCGTATTTCGTTCCTTTAAATGCAATTATCAATTTATAAACTCGTAAGAGTGACGAGTTCCTAGATTTTATTGTGATAGTTACTTCCGCTGACATCGAATTTATCCGAGCGCGAAACATGGCGAATTAAAATTTAATACTGTTAAAAGAGTAATTTTCATTACTGTATCGTAAAATTAATTCGAAAAAATTTCAAAAGGATCCCTTTTTTCTTGGAAAATTAAAAAGTTGGAAAATTTATAAAAGACCTTTGACTTTTTAAGAAAAAGTAAAAATAGCTAAGAAGTTGGAGAAAAGTCTATCTGCATTTTACCATTTGGACTTCGAAATCGTGATGATATTAAATCTAGGAATATTAACCTAAATTATTCTTCAATTGCATTTTCCTTTGGAAAATGTTTCATATTCGCTTGACGAATTTACCAAACCGAATGTTCGAATAAAAAATATTTACATTTCATACGCGTATCCTCTTTTCTGGTATAAGCGAACAATATAAGGAGAATTTTTAAATTGGATATTTAAAATAGTGTACCTCTTCTTCTGAATGCTTCCGTTCAAAAGATTTCCCGAATACCTATTGGTGAATATAACGACCTTGTCATTTTTATAAAACGTATTTCAAAAAATGAAATGTATCAATTTAAAACGATGTAAAGTTTTCCGTCAGTTTTTCAAAAAACAAAATATTCGATTCGTGCTTATAGCGTATTACTATGTAATCTCTCAATATGCCTATATCGCGCCTGAAATTGTGTGACTCTCGTGTTCGGACTATTTTCCTCTTGTACGCTTTATCACAATACATAGGAAATTAGGAATAATATTGTGCACATGGATAACTAAAATGTAAGTGTGCAATAAATCTGACATCGTTGTAGAAAAGCCCAAATGAAAAGAAACGCATTTACTGTTTCGCTACTAAAGTTGAATCAAGATTGATATATGTAACAGGTTTTTTTCGTCTCTATGACGAAAAAAATCCGACTAAAAATTTATTTTGTGATGAAAAAAGTTTGTAGATATTATGAGATATTTTAGTAGTAGTAAAGAGTTTGAAGAATTTAGGAGATAAATGTTTATGGTCTTCCCTACGCTATAAAATTTACTATTCCATGCTAGGTATTCGTTGCGAAGAAATTATGAATTTTACTAAAGACGAGTAATTTTATTTTAAGGGAGGAATTTTCAATTTGAGGTGAATTTCGCGCCAATGTATGTTTTTGACACTATTCATAAATTATTTATTTATTTTTCTCGCTGTTCTTTTCATTCAAACGCTGGTCGCGTGATTTATTTGCGAAATGTGTAGTGTTCTTAATTTAAACGTCAATATCACATCTTCAACGTTCAACTGCAAAATAAAAGATGCATTATTTTAATACAACATTCAGTCTTCTACCGTTACACTTATTAATTAATATAATGATATTTGTTCAGTATGAATAGCAAACTTCGTGGAAAAAATTACCTATAATTAGATATCGTGGTATGTAAGTATTCGTTTGTTGTCTTTGATATGGAACCGATAAATCAGCCTTTGTTTTATCTCATCATTCATTTTAATTGAATCTTGAAATTTGGCCATCTTTGTTGAGAATTTCATCCTTATCGTAAACAAAATGAATTATTTCATTTTATTTTTATATTAGAATTACGGGTGAGCTCATAAAATGATTTTGAAAAAGTAATTATTTTTTCTTTTTCAAACGTCGACTTTTACGAAATAATGTCAATTTTATTGCCTACATCGTTGATGAACATACTTCAACACCTCGCCAGCGAATATTTTAATTTTTCATCACGTAAAGTATTAGCACCTATTGAGGTAAATGTCATAATTATCTGCATATTGAGTAGGTATTTAAAATTTATACCTACTTATAGTGTATGTTTGAGTACAGTTGTTATATTAATTCGTTAGATCCTCCAAAATAATAAAAAAGCTCTAAATTATATGAATGCACTGTTCGCATTTCGTTAACGAAAAATTCATCGAACAATACTTATGTTTTGGCTTTACGTAGAAATTATTCAGAAAAATACGATAAGCGCTTAATTTCGACTATTCTGAATGTAGCGATTGTAATACGAAATGAAAATTTAATTAAAATAATTCCGTTATAACTAATCTTCAGCCTTCGACTAACTCGTTTATACGTGCAGACATCAAAAATAATCTAAACAACCTAATAATCGCTTAATCCAATAAAATTAACCACTATTTCAATAAGGATAATAATTGAAATTTAATCTCTATTATTCAAATAAACTAAATGAGTTTGCTAATTTCAGTTTTTACGTTTTATTTCTCAGTAGTTGTGCGTTTCAGATTTCAATCTCATTAGCTTCAGAAAGTTCTACGCTTCAGTAAACTATTTTGGTATTTATCAACTTTATAATATCAAGGTGTACGTTTTGTGTGTACATACTGATGCTGTCTTCTTGTTACTGGTGGTTTATTATGTTTTGAAAGTTAAAAGAGAATAAACGAGGTTACAAGTTTCTCATTTCTAGGGGAAATTTTCCCATTTTGTAACGATCAAATGATCCTACAGCGTTGTTGGCTATACTGCTGTCTGATGCCAGGTATCGTATTTCGTCATTATGTCATGTTTCAATTTTTTTTTTGCTTTGCTTTTTTTGGAAATATCACGAAGACATTGTACGACAGATTAAACTGATGGTTGTACTCGTAATTTCAATTTAAGTTTCAAAATTTGTATTTGAATCATTTTATAAAAAACAATAAACGACCTCTTTTCCAAATTTAAATAAGCCATCGAAAAAACAACTCACTAAATCTACGTATGTTTATTTCAAAACTAAACTCATGTGACATGTTTCTAAACAACGATATTCGAGTTTGCACATCTTATATGTGAATCGAAAAAAAAAAACACTTTCAAATTAATACGGGTTGTTGTAAACCTTACACGTTACACGAGCAAAAAATTTCCATCGCAGAGAGACTTTTACGCCGTAATTCATTATCAAGTTATTGGTGCGTTAACCCTTTCCACTTCAGCGTCATCTCACCTTTTGCAGCCCATCTTTTGTAGTGTTAATAGTACCGATACCCATATGTAAATCTGTTTCGACCATGTTTTCAGGGAAAATTTTTTGAATTCATGTATCAATGCAAACCGTAGACATTGATTTGTATGATCAATGTTTATTTTAAGAGAAGCGACACTTATTTTAACTTGATAATCTAAGGGACTAATAGTAAAAGAGTACTTTTTCGTGTGAAAAAAAAAGACTTCTAAATGAATGACACGGTTTTAACCTGAAGTTAAAGGCATTAAAATTTCATCACATTTAGTGATTTAATAGAGTAGATCTACTTTGTTTCGTATAATGATGCTAAATAGCAGTAAAAAAAAATAATAATCGATGTGTTTTTTGGACGAAGTCTTATGAAAGTTTTATTAAAAAGATTAATGTTTGATTTAATAAAAATTTTTAATTTTCATAGCCTACAGTATTAAAATTTAATTATACTGAAATTTTAATCAATGATATTTTCTGACTCTAAGATGGTGGCTCACTCTGTGTGCAGCTCAAAAATCTAATACGAAAAATGTTTGAGAAAGATGAATTTAAAACACCGTGTAGCGGTTATATCACCATCCAAGCGAGATAATTTTACCCTTTGTGTAGCTGTTCGCACATAGATGTCGTGTTAGTATCTTTGTAGTACTGGTGAAATTCATTTAAAACCGAAAGATTCTGTTTTTGTGGTAGATAACTAATCTTTTAGCATCGAAGGAAACCTCAATTAAGAATTTTTTACTTTATAAATTGCTTCGGTGAATTTCATTTATTATTCCAACAAAACAAAATGAAACAGTCGCTTTGGATAATTTTCTGTAATTCGTCGTAAAATAACTTCGTAATTAATTTTATTTTTCTGTAAATTTCAGAAAATTTGATTCTTCAAACTAAAAGTTTTTTTTATTTGTTTTAATTAATGCAGTTGTGAAAAAAATAAAGTTGCTTAATAGGATTATACTTGTATTTTTAAATTCAAAGACAGCATTATTTTTCTTTGTCTGTCTTATTTTCATTTTCAAGAGGCTACCTTATATTGTAGAAGTATGAAATATTCCAATCGAGGGAAAAGGTATATGAAAGCATTTTAATTAGAAAGCGAACGTGATATTTGGCAGAAAAAATTGAAAGTATTCGTTATCCATTGGGTAAATTTCAAATCTTATTTTTTTGGTTTATTAAGCATCCAGAAAATAGTTGAAAAGCTACAGGTGTGCTTGCCAATGGGGGTAAGTTATCGTAAGGTGAAATGCGTGCGCACAGCTGTTTGAATCGTGGAATATATTTGAGAGTTTGAACAACGATTATCCGTGTATTCAAGAGATGAAACGATGTTGACGTGAAATGCGTAAAATGTTCAACCGATAAATTTCACCGTCATAACTTTTTTCGCGAAATTTTAAGACGAGTCGATATGTTGAAAAATTTTCTGCTATGAAATAACATTTTAGAAGTTTAATCAACGTGTAAGTGGTGTCGGTATGCAACCTGTAGGTCCTGCAAAGTAAAGCAGCGTGAAAGAGTTGAATTACTATGTCGCATTATTCGCGTTTCTCAGAGAAAGAAGTTATTTTTCGTTAAATTGAAATTTTTATTTCGTAAAAAGTTAGATCTACCTTAAATAATAATGTATTAATCCTTGCATTTAAGTGATATAGGTATTGCTATTCAACGAATCTTGATTTACGCTGTTGCCAATTTTTGATTTATATACTGAGGAGTTTTCTTGGTGGTAGCCTAACTGTCTTTTAAAAAGTTCAGATAGTTAAATTATTTTTGTACTACACTTCAATTGGTATGTGTGATTTTTATTTATTTTTTCTGCATGGTAATTCTACATTTTTGTTTGTTTCATGAAGTTTTTCCATAAATATTATAGCTTTTGTGAGCCTAAAAACTTGAAAATTAAAGAAAACGATTCAGATAGATGAAGATTACTAATTAATGAATGAAAATATAGTTTTTCATCACAATTTACAAATAGTTTTTCATTTGATGAACAAAATATTTCGCTTACTTATTTGTTTGTTTAGCTAGTTAATAACTCAAAGGCATGCCTCTTGGCTCTTGCAGTTAAGTATTAGTGGTATTGAGCTATTAACTTATAGCCGCAGGGCTTTTTTTTATAGGGGACGCGGGAGGCGCGCAGTTCCCCCAAATAAATTTAAAAAAAGCAAAAAATTGCCATAAAAACTTGAAAAAAATAAAAAAAATTGAAAAGAAGTAAAAAAAAAATCACCTTAGGCTAACAAGGGAATCTTCCCAAGACGCACTCTCAGAATTCAATGAAAATTGTCAGAATCGAAGTTCACGTCAAATCAACTTCAAAGCAAAGATTTTAGCTACTACATTTCAATACTCTATTTTTCACGAATTTTTTAATTTTGAATTTTTAGCTGCTCCCAAAAATTCTTTTTGCTAATATCTAGCCAACCGTTGATCCTATCAAAATTCTGAAATTACATTATCGATGGGATTAATGGTTGGCTGGGTATTGGCAAAAAACCAATTCTGGAAGAAAACAGAATAATAAAATTCAGCAGCTAAAAACTTGGCTTTGAGGTTGTATTGACTTGAACTTCGATCCTGCTGAGTTTCATCGAATTCTGAAAGTGCGACCTATAAAGATTCCGTTATGTTATGTCGACAACGAAAGTTACTTTTTTGCTTTTTATATTATCACCTATACTTACTCGAACTCACCTAAGTATAAGTTTACCGGGCTACGCTTTATTTCCAAAGATTATGTTTTTAAACAATGAAAAAATAGTTTGTCCTCGATTTTTTTCTCAAAACAGTGACAAGGGGTGGAGAAGGGGCACAAAAAATTATGAACTCACAATTTTTGAGAATTAGCGTCCTCCCAAAAAAGCAGTGACAAAAAAAAGCCTGCGGGTAACATCATTTCTTGGTAAATTAAGAGAAAAAACATGAGAAAGTACTTTTTTAATCATTGCACAAATTCTAAACCAATTTTGAACATCAAGAATAATTCACTCTTTTTTTGAAGAGATGATGCAATATGTCTTTTATACTCTTGATATTTTCAATCTAATTGCTTGTTACGAAGCACACGTTTATTTCCTCATTACTTACCTGAGCCTAATCATGTCCGATTGTTATGTTGAATCATGAAAGAAAATTTTAGTTTATAGTCTTCATCCATGTGAAACAAAGCAGGTACATTATTTCCTACATCTTTTACATAAAATGATTTCTTTGCCGTTCACAATGTTAAAAATCTGCAATTCATTTCTTAGGTTGGTTAATTCAATTTCTTTCCTTTCTTTCTTTCTAACTCAAGGAAATATAATTCAAAGGTTTTCGCGACTTTTCACAAATTTTGTTACCTATCTGAAATGTAACAAATTTTAAATTAATTTTTAATTCACTGCAGTATTTAATACTTGAATGTAAGCGTTACAAGTTTTTGCTTTTCTTTTTCAATTTAACTTGTAAAATATAGGTGACTTATTATTTTTACGTTTGTGTTCCGTTACTGTTTCTACGATAGTTTTTACCTTCGGGTTTTTGTGTACTGCTTAATTTCCCATTGCTCAATTTTTTTTTATTATATAAAAGCAATGAAATAGATTTGAAAATCACTATTATGAGAATATGGGTAGGTAGGTCTAGATACATTTTACATAATCATAATTATTTTAACATGTGCGCCAAATTGGGTGTTTTTTTTCATTTTACAAGTATTGTGTGATTGCATGATTGAAATAATTCAAACGAAAAAAGTAAAATTAATTCAATTGTGATTGAAATGAAAAGCGCAAAAAATTCCCGTTTTGATTGAAGGCATCGGCTTATATCCTTCCGTTACACATATCGATATGCAATAATTCCTGCTACTTGTATGTACGAGTATGTACATATGTACATCTGCTGCTTGAGTATGAGACGTTGGTATTCTTTGGAAAAGTTCATAAAAATCTTGTGGTTAACTATACCTACCAACCAAGTATACCTATTCAATGATATTACTTGTAAATACCGCAACCCTGTGATACATAGATAAGGTAACCACAAAAATTGCTTTAGATTTCTACACTTCATCGAAATATTTATTTCTTTTTCTCAAGTTAGCAAAGCATTTCAGCTGCGTTTATAAAAGGTTCAGAAAACAATTTCTATGAACTTTACAGATTTTGGGATCAATAACATCGTAAGTTGCGATAACTAAGTTTTCACGAGTTGATGTATTTAATAATTTCACTTATAATACGATTGCATTCAACTGCCAAAAACTCGATTCATGGGTGTGGATATTTTTTGAACAAATTGAAATTTTCATTCTGCTTTGCTATGTTGTTTCTTTTGTTACAAGTTGAGTACCTTTAACTACATAGTACATACCTGGTACACGTGCTGAAGCGTCGCCGCAGGCATCTATGATAAATATAAAATGTGTTTGGCTGTTCAAACATTGAATGAAATATTTTGCCTCGAACCTTTCATCATTGCACGTTCCTTCGCAATAAAAATTCCATTTACAGGACTGCCTATCATCGTCAACGAAGTCAATAGAGATGCTCAAACAAGAATGCGGTTACGCATATTCTCCCATATTTCTGAAACGGAAGATGCCAAACACATTAGTTTTCCGCCTTTCATGAGTCATTTTCATCATTATCGGTTCATCATACTAAAGTACAAATGAAAATTTTCGGATGTCGGGAAATTGTATACTTATCTCGTTTCGATGATTATCGAATTTATATCGGATATAAATAGAGCGATTTTAAATCAAGTAGTGATTAATGAAATACGCGTATTTACAAAAGTCATCATTATTACGTTTACGGTTGTGTGAATCTACCACTTTTTGAGCGTCCATTAGGTGACCACTTTTAAAAATATAGGCCTTCTTTTTCGATATTTTCAATCATTGTTTGAACATATCTTGGTGACCCACACTAAGCCGATAATGCCATGATTCAGTTTGTTTCTGAAAGATACGTTTTGAAATAGCCTTACCACGGTGTAGTGTGATGTATTTGAAATACTTGCCATTGTTTGCAGCCGCGTGTCAAAATTCAAAAATTGAATGTGTATTTTCAGATTAGGTATTTGAAAAATTTATCTTCGTATACATTAGTAAACATTTGGATACACGATTCATTATAATCCACTTCCTACACTTGCAGTGTTACATGTATAACTGTGTATCCATAAACAAATTCAAATTTCTTCGTACATCTGCTGCAATCATCACATTTCCCCATTTATTTACAATTTCAATCGCTAACGCAACCTCAAATATTTATTGTATTGGAGTGCTATTATCTCGTTATCATAAGTATATGTGATGCTGAAAGCTTTTCCGTTATTGCGAATATTATTCATTTGTAAATTGATGAATTTGATGATTCAAAGTCTAAGAGTATGTATCAAAGGCCGCAAAATCGATTAGTTGAATAGAAGATGAATTGTATTAAAAAAAAATTGCACCTGACGAGATTTCCTAAGAGGTTTTATCCGGCACGCAGCCCTTTCATCTTAATATTACGAGTGACTGCTTAAAATACCAGAAGTATTTAAATTTTAAATGAAACCAGACCTTTGCACATATTAAATTTTCAAAGTTAACATTACTCGCTAGGTTGTTGCAACTGAAAAATTTACTTTTCCTGTAGAATTTTTGGCTTAGAATTAATATTTAAGATTGTGGTATAAGATTCGTCGCTGGTAATTACTTATTACTTAATTGAGCTTGAAAATGTAGCCCATATATTCGAATAATATATTGTGAAAATGAGCCCATATTTTTACCAATAACACTTTATTTCGTTTTCGTAACATTTTACTCGATTACTTTGGAGAAAGTTCATCGTAAGGAAATCGAGCGATGCATGTTTTATGCTTTTGAAGCGAAAGTGTATACCTACTTATTTAAAATAGTTAACGTAATTTTAATGTTATCTTTTCCAATAATCTGCTCACATTTGAAAGTTTTATTTGATTTACGAGATAACGTGCTCTTGGATTGTTTTACTTGTACTAAAAAAGGTTACCACACTTATGGGCTAAAGTCGATTTTTTAATTTCCCTCGACATCGTGAGTGTTTCTTATCGTTTGATAAAATGTATTTTTTCAAACTTCAAATCAATTCGAGTTTTTTTTAATCAATTACTTTACAAATGTTAATTTCTGTTTGAGTAATCAACTCAAATTTTTATAAAAAGTCAAATTTTATAAGTTTTTTTGAATGTTATAAATTTTTCTCGTATTTTTTCTATTTTGTTGAGTTCAGGAACGTTGAATCGATTTTTCAAATTATCATTTGAGCCATTACCTTATTACGCGCTAATTTATTATTTTTATATTCAACAATTTTCGATGACTTACTTCAAGATTATAGGTATCGTAAAAGTGATAAATTATTGGAGAAAAAATCCTGAAGTATTTACTCGGATGGCAAAAGCACGTTACTACGGAAAGTTTTTTAGTTATTTAAAAAAAAATACGTTAGTTATATGGTCGTAACGTGATACTTGAAAAGATGCGTCAAGTACATCAGTGTCATTTTTAATGGTTGTTTTATCTTGTTTGCTTTTTTGTTTTCTTTATTTTTTATTTTGGCTGTTAAGTTAAATTTTTTTTTAATATTTTCATTCTTCTAATGAGATGCAATTGGTTCGTAATTACTTGGAAAAAAAGTTGAAATGATTTCATAGCAACAAAATAACATTAAATTAGAATTTCATTTTTTTTGGTAGTTGAAAAAGGAGTAAAAAACTTCCGAGTTTTTCATGATAATCACAGAATTATATTTTTGCATACATCAGCGTAACAGCTAGTTTTGCAAAAAAATGAATATAAGTTCATTTAAGTGAATTAGCTCTGACAGCGTTAACAATTTATAACTATATTGATGATATTTGAAAGAAAAAATTGTGTCTTATATCGAGCAGCTTACTAAATTCTTCAGCTGCTCAAATAACGACGCACATACAAGAAGAGAACTAAAACATCGAAGTTTTTGGCAAAGGGAACTTGGTGTGTGAATTAAATTAACATAGTCGTTTTCATATCTTGAAAAAGTTTGTGAAAATATTGTCTTGAATATAAATGTCATTTTTTTGATTTATTCAAAGAAAGTTTTTAGAAAAATGTTTACTCGGAGATCTATGTAACTTCGATGTATACGAATAGGTGATGTTGACAACTACGTCAGTGAAATTTGATTTAATTTACCTGTAAAATGTAACATTGACAATACTGTTTGAACTTAGCGACGTTTTTGTTTGAAGATAGTTTATAACTGGTTAAATCAAGAATGGTGTGATCAACTGCCAAAAGTCCAAGTTTCCACCTAGACCATCGAAATTGACGATATTAATTTAATGACCTATTTTCAATAAACTAATCATTCCTATTTTTCGTGCTTAAATACGTATAAAAGTAAAAATCAATGGAATAGTTAGGTATTTACAAAAATATACGTTCTGTGTCTGTATAAATAAAATGTGAAATTTTACCAATGAATAAAACGATTCATGAAAGTTTTGAACTAATATTGAGGTTAAGTTTATAATGCAATATTTTTTCGTTTAAAATTCTAGCGAAATATGTATTTTGTTATATTCTCCTCGCTGACTTTATACTTCTTGCGTTATTGTAAGAATAAATATCATATTCAAGTCTTACATTGAAGTTCTCTTTTAATTTTCTATTCGTCACTTTTGCTAGAATTAATGGCGTATATTCCTTAGAAATGAGAGACATGAGTAGGTATTCATGTATAATACTTACGTATTTATTTATTCTTATTTCACAACTATATTTGAAATAAATTTTGAATTTATTTCAAATTTCGACAGGTCAAATGATAAAATAATAACCTACGTTTGCAAAAGTTTTTATTTTAGTGATTGTCCATTCTTAGTAAATAATTACCGAGTTTAAGTTACCTACTTTTACTTTCATCATGAAAA
>QBDW01000171.1:0-187580 GCA_003261595.1 Maconellicoccus hirsutus | reverse complement strand
AAATCGTCTTCAGAGAACAACATTTTTAATAAGAATTTAGGAAAGCACAATACAAATAAAGACTCGAAAGTACGGTACGGTTACGCAACTGAATAGTATGAATTGAGGGACAAAAAAATGACGTCCGATAAATTTCGGCAACGTGACGGTACGGTCACAGCACTTTCACGTCACTGTTCAGTGTGAAGCGACCTTAAACCTTCGAAGTCTATTTCGCCTTTTTGTAAAGATGACATCAGAGTTCAAGTAATAATTCTCTCTTTAAAGCCAAAACATTCTCAATTACGTTATTATTTTTCACAACGATCAATTAATTGAACAAGCGTAGGATCATAGGCAAACAACTTGTTACAGGTTCATTAATCTGACATTAGCTTCTTACAACCGCCGAACTAATTAAAATGCCAAATTGCTAATTGTTATTTTGTAACGAAATTCAAAAAGTACATGTATCAATCGTTTGAGATAGTTTTTAATTCACAGATCATATCAATAAATCGGTCCGCAGTCGCGGAGGTGCGATGAAAGGAAAATTTTTGAGAAGCAAAGACAAGTTAAAGGTAGATGGTGAAAATTCGGTTTTGCTGGAATTTTAATTTTTCGTGAGATTTAAGTTGAAATCATCCCGTGTGAATTTGTATACCACTACATCCCTTCAAGTGCAGCTAAGACCCCCCCCCCCCAGTAAGTCAATTTTGAAAAAAAACCCTGTTTTTTCGCGTTCAAATAAACAAATCTGGAAAAAATTTTGAAGATTGGGGTCTCAAAAGATACGATTTGAGATTCTGCGCCTCCACATCGTGTTTTCGTAGCGATTAAACATGTTTCAGTGCAATACCAAGCGATTGAAAATTGATAAAATGGTATTTTCTCCAAGAACAACAAAGGAAATCATTATTTTCTGAGATTTCAATGGATTAACGAAGCAAAACCTGCCATTTTCGTAATACACACTTCAATATGTTTTGGAAAAAATACTTTTTTAAAATCTAATTTACCGAAATAAGCAACAACGTCGTGATATTGACGGATTTTGTTTCGTTAACCCGATAAGATTTCGAGAAAACAGCGATTTTCGTCATTTTTTGGAAAAATCACCGTTTTATCAACTTTCAATCGCTTGGTAGGTCAATAAAACATGTCCAATCACAAGAAAAATGGGCTAGGGAGACGCAAAACCTCAAATCGCATCTTTTGAGACCCGAAGCGTCAAAATTCCTTTCGGATTCGCGGGGTTAAACGCTGAAAGACACGTTTTGTCCAAAATTGACCTCTTTTGGAGGATCTTAGCTCTACTTGAAGAGGAGGTAGAGTCTAAAAATTCATTTCGGGCGATTTCAACTCAAACCCTGCAATATACTGAAATCTCAACAAAATCAAAGGACCACCATTTTTTTCGATCGACTTTAATATACAAATTTACATAAAACTGACATTCGTCTTTTTTCTCTCAAAACCCCCCTCCCCCGCCCGATTACATGAAACGACCTCTCAGTACTTCTAGTTTATCCCATTTCTCGTTCTTTATTGAAGATTACCAATTTCTTGTTCCGTCTATGCAAATAAAATGGTAGCCGTATTTTTTGTGAGCTCATCACGCCAGAACTGACGAACCGAATTTCGTCAAATTTCGAACATACCTTGCTATATGCCCGCAGATTGTCATAGAGTAGGTACTTTTCTACTAGTCCTAAAATGGGAGGAGGGGGTACGAAAACGTATTTAAAGAGGTCTTTAATCGAAAGCGCTAAATTTTCTCAATATCAACGTGTTCTACGATCAAAATACGAATTTCTTTCAAATAACTCAAAATTAGTTTCAGCACGTCCTTCGATACCATTTTGGGGCTCCAATTTTCGAAAAAAATCAAAAATATCGAAAAAGTCGTTTTTGAGCAGGTTGGCCCAAATCACCCTCTAAATATACCCTCCCTAACTAAATATACCGAATTTTGTGCCATTCGGCGCAAAACCCCGCGCGAGGTGATATTAAAATCGAAAATCAGCAGGTGCCCTATAACAACGTGGTACAGCAAATATAAAAAACCCGTTAATACGCATATTCACCAAAGTACCTTTTAGTTAATATCCGTATTAACCAATATTTTTAGGAAATATGCATAATGTATGCGTAATCTCTACAGTTTTGCAGAGAATATGCATATTTTCTGAATATTATCAGCGAATATCGACATTTACTGTCCTCACGATAGTTATACAGATTAAAATCCTCGAAGTTTCCTAGCTACCTCGTCAAAAAACTTACAATCGAGATTTTCAACCATTTTCCAAGTAAATTTTGATTTCCGGTGAGAAAAAACATATCAAAGGCGATTGTTAGAGCACTTCCCGTCGACCTAAATATCGCCACATTTCGAAATCCGCAAACGATATCAAGCTGATTGTTCTGACATCTTAAAGCTAAACCAATTCACCAAAAGCGAGACCTACCCCGAAACTCATGTCCAAATGAATCAAATCTAAAAAACATGTTCCACCCAGGGGTCCTGTAAGTACTCCTCTCCGCATCACCCGCATCGCCATTATATACCAAACTTCGGACCCGCCCGCATAACAAATCGAACGAAGCTTTTGTTTCACACGCTTTCACCGCTTCGCCAAAACCACAGACTACGGATTTCACGGCCGTAAGCAATTCGCGTAAAATGGAATCCAAAATGGCGACTGTCGCCGAAAAAAAAACGCCTTTTACGATACTATTGTCGAAATAACTCCGACCTGGAGCCAGCAATCCACAAGAAAACAACGATTTCCACGACCACCGCGAAAAAAATGCTCGACAAAAAGAAAAAAGACACAATGAAAGCAAGACGTAAATAATGCTAACAAATCCTTAAATTAATGATAAAAGGGAGGTTCTATAATCTTTGTTAGTGGCTTTCTACAAATTCGTCCATCTTTGTAGCACCAAGATTGCGTTTCAAAATTCTGCGACGACTTGTTTCGTAAATTCTGGCATAGATGAACGATGAGCGATGACTTTGCGATGAGGACCACACAATAATGCTTCGATTTTCCACGAATCCGTCTTCTCTTTCCATAGCGAATTCATCGAATAACTTATGAAATATTAATAATAACCATACAGCATGGAGTACACAAATTCCAAGAATGTACCATTTAATGCAATTCCTTCGGACATCTTTTGCATGCATTTTCCGCTAATTACCACCTTCGCTGTGTTGACTTTTTACAATGGAACTCGATTATGAATGTAGTTAAACACTTTACAGGGATGAAATTCCACTTCAGGCATTTCATTGCGAAGAATTTCGAATTAAGATTTGTATACAGATACTCAGAACTCCAGCATTTTTTCCAGATCAGTCGGTCGACTAATTACCCTTTGACGATGACTTCTGCCAAGATGACAGTTACATTCGCGGAATCAATTCCACGTATTAATGCCCGCAGAAGGGTTGAACTTGAAATTTACACCGGCTCGTTAAGGTTAATCGGCACGAAAACAATAGTAGACTTAAGAATCAGGTACTTTTTTGCGTTTGTGTTTGTATTTGTACGTCAATCGTCCATTGTTTACGAGTATAGTAGGTAAAATACGATTCTGGTAAACAGTTAACAGTTTACTAATACATAGATAATACACAGGTACATGATATAGAGTAACGAAGTGGTAGGCCACCAGTGAACGCCCACCTTACTACGGCCGCGGTTTTTTACTTCATTGTAAACCGTGAGATCTCGTTCAAGTGCAATCTATGTACAATGCTATGAAAAAAACACCTTTTAATATACATTTTCCCACACATACGAGTAAATTCACAATTACCGACTATCTCGTACTCGAACCTCTTACAAAGGCGCAACGCCATGTGTACATACACCTCAACTACCAATTCCCCAAACCTCCTTCCGCGTTTCTTCCGCGTAAAAAAAAATCACTTCGAAACTAAAAAGCCCCAATAAATCTAACTTGGTTTATGTGCGTAAACACTGAGACCGAGATCGATAACACACAATCCTATCGAATTGCGATAGCGATACTTTCACGCCAAATATTTTTCTCATCGGTGCCGAGTATTTTTCGAAGTTCCAAGACAATGCTCCATTCGCGGAAGAAAATTACGCAAAATCATCCAACACTATAAACCTTGGCGAAATTCCGTGAAAATCGAACGACCACCACGACGTCCTTCCTACCTTTTTTTTTCCAACTCCCGATGAACACTTTTTTAACACTAGTCTTTTTTTTACCGGACAAGCCGCTGCTTTGTTATCGTTTTCGCGAACCGATTTTTAACCGCCGGAACGGACTACTCGATTGAACCGGACATCCCCAGCAGGTAAGGTTTCCTATTTTGTGAATTTTTATCTTATTTTCAATTTCATACCCGTCGAGCGAGACCGTGACGATGACGTTGGAAATCCTGCGTCCTTCTTGTTTCATATTCAAAAAAACCGAACACATTCGCGTAGGCAGTCGATTGCGAACACGCTATTGTTTGGTTTTTTACCGTGGTTTTCGTCAATGCAAAAGGCTACAATAAATCTTAAAGACGTTTTAAACCGTTACACACTACGTAAGTAGATTCGAATAACGTTTTCAAGAATTACTTGAAATCACCCGGAGATCTCCGAAGAAAAGTAAATTCCTTGACAGGGGTATTTCGGTGTCACTTTGTTATCTTTTTTACACCCGAGAAACTGAAAGGAAACAAAAAAGTATAGAAATAATGGTTTCCTTTCATTTGTAACAAGTTCTTCCCATCGAAGTCGAAATCGATTTGAAAGTTTATCATGTTTTTCCATTTAGCGAGAAATTTGAGAGCAGACGCAAACCTAAGGTACGGTGGCGGGGGCGGGGGCTGTAATGCCAATATTTGCCAAATATAGGGTTGAAATGGGTCGTTATAAAACCAAAAAATTAATAATTTTCATTTTTGTCGTTCCGTAGTAGATTTACAAGTAGTGGAAGTGGTGAAAGTAGCGAAAAAGCAGTAAATTTTGTCAAAAAGTAGTGCAAGAATGAAAAAACCTGAAATATTTTTGTAAAAATTACTCAAAAATTGTCATTTTTGATAAATTATTGGAAATTTTTTATGTATTGGAAGCACTGGTAGAATATGTGACGTCATATACTTTTTTTCAAAAAGCAAACAATACGTTAATTTATTAACAATTTAGATTTGTTTTTTTTTTAAATACAAATTTTTTTCAAATCTGAAATTTTACCTCGTTGATGGGATAAAGATGGAGGGGTGGTGAAAATGAGAGATTTTCAAAAATATTTGGTAAAAAGGTAGTGAAAAAGTAGTGATTTTTCAAGAAAAAAAAAATCTGTTAGATACCAGTGTTAGCAGAGGCGGATTTGGTCTCCACCCAAATCCCAAAATTCAACAAGGCATTACATGGTAAAATTACACATTAAATAAACGTAAAAAGATTATTTTCAACTCTAGATTTCTTTACAACTTCGCTCAGCTATTTCATCAAACTATGATTTATATATTTACAAATTTATTCACATCTATTTCCCTTATTCACAATTTTTTGTAATCAAATAACTTACGCAGAGTCTAATTAAGTAATTAATTTATCAAAGTCGGAAATGAACTTGAAAAATTCAAAAACCCAATCTTCAGCAATTGTGAATAGTATTAAAATTTTCCAAAAAAAAAAAATCAAATCGTTCGTTATAATAAAATCGTTGAGAAATATAACGAAAAAGCAACAGCTCCTCTTGAATTTAACGTGTACAGCTAAAAATCAAATAAAATTCGACCCCACAATGCTTCTATGCGATGCTGTGATCCGCACTTCGATCTAAACCCATCAACATGCATTTTTTCTCTTCCAATACGCACCTCAACACTGAAAAATAATTTTTCGTGAAAATCTCACCAGATATCTCTTGACGAAATTCATCCATTATCGATGGCAAATTAAATTCCTGATAACTTCGATTCTCGTAAAATTCCACCTAAAAATCTCGATTTCAGCGTGAATCCGCACAAAAACATATTTGATACACATCTTTAGTACGTAGCAACAGAATACGACTCCACGTCACATACGCGGCGATGTACTTCGACCGCGCGGTAATTCCACTCTATTCTTCGTGATCAACAATTAATGAAAAATTACGCTTTTAACTCTTTCATGGCAAATATTAATTGGAAAAATACTACTACAATGACTTCCGGAAATTTTGTAATTTTCATGACGCAGGACTACCGATTAAAAAATTTTCCAGGATTATTTTCATAAATTTTCGTTGGATATTCCAAAAGGGTAATGACTAATACAAACACTTAAACAATACCTACGTAAATAAACCCAAGAAGGCCACCGAAAAAAAAATCTTACCTGGATTGAAAACATACGCGAGAAATGCATAAGCTCGAAAATTTTCTACGACTCGTCTAACGACATTTGAAAATTTCCTTCATTTTTATATCCTCGCCATTTTCCAAAACGTGTAAACATATCGATAAAAAAATCGTTAATATCGGCCCGCCGCAAATTGAAAACACCAACTTGCATAAATTTGAAATTTTTCTCAATTATAACCATTTTTCACGGTTCAGCGCTTCGTCTAATCACCCTACGATGTTTTCGTCTGGTTTAATTAGTAATTAAACGCTCGAGTCCATGTTTGCCATAATCTTATAACATATTGCGCTTCATGACCAACTCGTGCTCCTGTTTATCCGCGATACCGCAATCATCTCGTCGCAGTACTGTGCCATCACAAATACGTAATTTTTTTTCATTAATTTCTCCGTAATAAGGTGACCGTTAAAAACGAGTCCGCGTACGTATTATTTCATCGCAGTCGCACACTTTCATTTATTGTGATCGTACAATTTCATTTTCTAACCGAGTCAAACGTTATTACATTGTGTAGCCATATTACCAGTTTCTTATACACCATTCGATATGTGAGAAAAATTCGAAAATTTTTCAATTTCACCGAAACATTCGCATAAACGACTAACGAGCGAATTACCTCGGGCTTTTTAACGCCCATTCGTGAGGCTATTTTTGCACATTTCGCGCAATATACGCGAATACCGAACGTGAAACGAATTGAGTGTCAAGGGCAAATTAATGAAACTACGATTTTTTCATTTTAATTAGGAAATACCTTAATTGATTTTATTACGATTCGTATTCTAGTGATGACTACGTCGATTTTTATGAATTTTAAAACGAATAACTTTTTTTTTTAGATTTTTCTAAAACAAATGCTAACCTGAAAAATAAATCGAAAAATTAAAAAATTAAAGTATACTAACAAAATATAATTTTTAGTAATCCAATTACGTTTGAATGATTTTATTTTTAAAAAGATACGAGTATTTTCTACCAAACAATTTTTTTTATCAGTGTAAAGTAGCTTCATTGAGATAAAAATAAACTAACGGGAATCAAACTAATGTTATATCATTAGGATGAGTCATATTATGACTTAAATAAACAGATTGATCACATTTTCGATAATATTTCGAGAATCGTTGGATTTCTATCAAGCACGTTATTCACGATTATTCCTGTAAGATCGTACACCAAGAGGTCAGGACATACATATTACATACATACACATACAAACGAATATTTCCTAGTAAAGTGACTAAAATTTAATTATCAAAAAGTATGACTACGTAATCGTTGTTTGGTGATTTGAATTCGTTTATCATTACGTTATTTCCACAAAATTTACCCCAACATCTTATCGTAATTAAGAAATTGCAAAAATTTTTCGATGAAGTAAAACAAAAAATGCTAATTTTCTAATTTTTTTTGGTATTTTCTAAAGCACGTGGCACCGGGCGTCTAAAAAATGAAGATTTTTTGTTGATTGTATTATTTAAAAAATATTTCATTTTTTTTTACACGAAATTGTATTTTTATTATTAACTATTCACACGTATTTGCGAAGTTTCCAATAAATCGTAATTTTTGGATACTTCTTTTAATCGAAAAATTAAGAAGCATAAAAATCCTATCTCTCTCTCTCTCTCTCTCTCTCTTTCTCTCTCTCTCTGAATCACTTTTTATTTAACGACTAAAACAATACGTCGTTTAATTTATTGAAAATAATCACCCTAATAATAATTTGATGTTCAAATCACGGAATCCAGAGGTAAAACATACAAAAAAGTGTTCATTTTTCATAAAAATTAGCTCATTTAAATAATTAAAAAAGAAACTATACTTATTTCTGAATTCAAGTTGATACGTACGAGTACATGAACTTGAGGACTTCATTTTCCTCATCTTGAACTTTCAGATAAAAACTAATTTTTCTCATTTTTTTTTTGTTTTAAATAAAAACTAATAAAAAAAATACATTTCGTAGTTTCATAATTAAAGAGAAAAATATACTAAAAAATACGCACAAAATTTCTTAAAATCATGACACAAAAAGACGATTAAAAAAAGGGTCATTAAACGCGCTCATAATTTTAATTAATATTAAAAAATTTTAAACGCGGGACATTAAAAATAACGAATTGATCAAAATGGTGATTTACGATAACGACGAAATAAATCGATCGAACGATCTTATCAAAATATTCGTTAATTTTACTCTAAACGGATTTATTCGCGAAACTGTATCGATCGTTATCGATTGAAATTCAATTTTCAAGGCTATTTCGTATGTTTCCATTTAATTAGAATAATGCTTGCAAATTGCACTGGTTATTTTGCATATATACGCGAAAAGATGCAATTTCGAGGTGCAGTGGCAAAATTTGGGTAATTAGTTCGAGTCAATTTTACCATAAAAAAGGTGTCAGTTTATCACCGAGTATGAATATATTACCATTGAACTTCTGAATTTTTAATTATCTGCTTCTACGAAAACGAAATAAATTCATGATCGAAAGACGACTCTTGAAAGAAATCCTTTCAATTGATACGAGTAAAAATTTACAAAAAATCTACATCGTTTATTCGTCAATTTCATCAACTTTTGCAAAGGTCTTGAGGATATAATATAAACAAAACCTGATATAAAAATCGTAAGAATAATTTTGAAAAAAAAAACCTTCAAAATGAACCCATTATTTTGGTCAAAAATTACCCATTTTATTGGTATTTCGTCTATATACGAAAATTCACGTATTTCTAAACAAATTACGACTTCGATACTTTCATCCTTGCACTCATCAGCTGTACTGTGGCGCTCGATTCGAGATCACTGATCAGCATTTTGCGATCAGCTGTGCGCAAACGGCGAAACGATACCTATACCTGGCGTCACCGCCTCTACATTCATCATCACTCCCACCACATCGGTCACATGTACAGGAATCGGTTAGAGCGCATGCGTACACCGAATACAGGTTACACACACACGATGAAGATCAATAGGCTACGAGAAATGTAAAAATGCTTTTTAGTCTTACCGCGCATTCTACGACCCTGGTTTATTTACTATTTACTCCGCCTTCGTCGTACGCGTACGTCTTCTCGTTTCCATTATACTCTTACTTCGTACAACAATAAAAAAATTTCCGAAATTTCCCGAAACTGTTCCACTGATATAAATATACACATTCGTCGTACCATCGACTTCATTCTGTTGCGAGTTCGTGCCGGTATCAGTTCAACCTTACACGCTTTTGTCGTCGTTATTTTAAAAATATTTTTTTAATTTTAAAATTCGTTTTTCTTCATTGCCTTGTTATATATTTTTTTCGATATTGCGAATCGAATTTGCGCGACGATTTAAGTTTTTTAAATATCGTATATTTTTAGCCGTTTTAAATTTCGCGATTATTTTTCATCGTTTTTCCAAACAATTTACGATCCTTTTATCGTCGTCTTTATTCCTCCGTCCGTCGGTTTTTTATCTTCTCCTTTTTTCATTTTTAAATTCATTTTCCAAAATCGCAACAATGGATCTTGATCCGACTGGTTTATACTAACTGAACTTCCCGGGACTCCGGCCAAGTACCGCGAAGATATTTCGCATTTTTTTTCCTAAATCCACAATGTCAGTTCAATCGTCATACATTGACGCATCAACGCAGCCAAAAATGCAGACGGATTCGAAATCGCACCTCAAGAGGGATCCAAAACCAGGGATATCAGGTTTAGATCCGACCGAAGTCTACTAAATATTCTATAAGTCCGCTAGAATTACGGTTTCAACGGTGAGTAAATTTACCTATTTAACGTCGCTAATTTGCAATTTATTAGATTTTAATTTCGTTTATATTAAGCCGGTAATATAATTTGGCTCGTGTTATAATTTGCAAGATGTTTGAAAAAAAAACCGGTTACGGCGTATTTCTACTATTTTTTCGACGCTCGCTCGTGGTCACGCGTCGTTTCGAAGAAATTGATACAAAATTTACAGCATGACGAGGTGAAAAAAAATCACCCATCTGTGTCCGCGCCATTACACACACATAAGTTACCTAATTTTCAATGGAAAAACTCGTCTCGTAAACGATAAAAAAAACAAAAAGGCGAAAAAAATCTCCAAATTTTGGAAATTCTCCAATTGGCACGATGCCTCCAATATGCAGGTAATTTTCGCGAAAATTTACACGATTTCCTGAATCGTGCATATACTCGCGTGTTTCGCAAACTCCATCTCGCTGTTTTATTAACGACGTCGAATTGTTATTTTTTTATCTCGCCGTAAGAACAATTAAGAATGCATAACCAATTATACCAACTCGATTGGAAAAATTTTCATTAATGACGTGCTATGTCATATCCATGTAACGTAAGATTGCATGTAATTTCACGATCTTTTTTTTCTTCCTATACCATCATCGTCGTCTGCGTGAAGCTAGATTTATCTATAATTCCTCTTTTGTCTCGTGCTCAAACACGTTCCAATGCATGATTTTTTGGACGCGAAAATTCTTGAGATACGTTGGACCTCTTGGTGCAATCACCTTCATGTTTTGGACTGATTTCGCATTTATACGACGTTGAAATTTACATATCGCTGCGATTCACGTCTATCTTCGCGTCACGACCTTTTTCCTTACGCGATTTTTCATTCTGTTCGCGTATAATTCCGCTAAGTAGTAAAATTTCACGTTCTCGATATGCGATTTTTCTTATTTGACCTTTTGAAAAACCCAAAAAAAAAACATCGTATTTAACTCGAATTTTTTTCACTATTTCAATTATGACATAACTTCCGTTAAAAACCGCAAATGGAACCTGACTTTACAATTACTCGTTTGACAATCGTACGCATTTCCATGAATGGGCGAATTATCCGAATACAAGTTTTTTTTCCTCGCTTGTCACCTAAACAACGTTAATTTCATTCATTCGAAAAGTATAAAAATAAACTCGTAAGTTTAAATAGATTTATATCGAAACTCGTAGTTGATTTTCTTTTTAGACATTTATTTTTAGCCAAAAATTCGCTTCGAATCCCTCTTGATTTTTGGAAATACATGTATCTTTTCGCGGTGCCATTTTTAAAAACTGACCGTGGCCATTTAAACAAAGAAAATACGTTTCAGGGGAGGGGGGACGTCACGTTGTTTCATCCCTCTTGAACCAATACAGAGTTTATTTTACATACACAACCAATCCTTTTCTTTTTCAACCCCAGGAGACGCTACAATTCGTCGATATGTTCTTTCTTCGGGAACTTTCTTTCCTTTATTTTTCTTTCACCGCCATCGAACCACGTGGCAACCAGCTTCTACCAATCACGACGCGAGTCTAATGTTCGTGGTTTTTATCGTTTTGTTATTACGCAACAAATGCATCTTGGATAAATGGAGAAAAACGAGACGATTAATACGGTGTACGATTGATTTCAAAAATTGTTTAAATACAAAGAATTAGTTACAAAAAAAAAACAAGTATAGAAATGAAAATATCTTTCAACTATTAACAGTCTTTTTACCACGTTTTTGATGGTCAAAATCGTAAAAAAATCGAGGGGGATTTGATTTCTTTCCCAGAAAAAACGTTGAAATTTCAAAATGATCCAAAAAATATGTAACATTTTTCATATTTTGTCGCAGAATGTGCAATTGAAGGGTGGAGGGGAAGGGGAGAGAGTTCCGCATGCTATTAGATATAAACACGTGGAAAATTGTCTCCCTCCCTGCATCTTGCGAATATAAGATGATATGTCTTAATTAATCGAAATTTTAATCGGGGGAAAACCCACAAACTCGTCAAACTCAAATTCAAACCTTTTAAACATTTTTTTTTCATTTATAATTAATTCGCATAACCAGATACGAAATTCCAAAATAGCCGAAAAATTAATCCAACATTCGCTCACAGATAAACTCCAGCTGCCTCCTAATCGCCGATTCGCGCGGTTAATTTATCGACGCAAGAATACACCATAATCGAAGCTCGAATAAGAAAAGAGTCACAATTTACGAGAACGATTAATCAACGATATAGCCGGAGATGATTCTATATAAAAATCATACGCAGACATGTTCTATCGATCGTAAATATAAACAAAACGTTGAAATAAATTTCGCTAATAACCCGTATAATCTCCAGAGGCAGAGGGAGGTCAGCTGCCTTTCTGCTGAATCATAATTTCTCTACGGAAATTTCGGTGACTTATACGCGTCGCGAGGTATACGCAAGAATGGGGTGGCGTTGCCTGGGGCTTGATCCTTATTTCAATTCCAGTAGCCGTAGATTGATCTTGTTTCGAGTACTTTTCCTTCGTCTACGTTTCCAGTTCCTTATTGTACGTAGAACTTTTATACCGGAGTTATTAGCTGGAATGTCAAGTTGAAACGTATAAAATAATTTTCGGGTTCTTTTAACCGCCGCGAGAATATCGTTTGTAGTTTGTGAAGAAAATGGCTTATTGAAAAGGGAAGGTAACAGGGCTGGGCAGGGGGGTTACTTGGCGGAGGTTTATATTTTATTCAACGTATAGAAAGAACAAGGGGGGGGGGTCGAAGCTTGATTTATTTCTTTCTAGTTTGAGTTTTCCAAAAATTGTTTCGAATATTTGGATATTTTCAACTCGAGAGGGTTTGAAGATGGAGGGGGGGGGGTAATCAGAGTAATACAAGAATTGATAAACTATTTTTCCAGTTTTTTTTTTTTCAAATCTCCTTAGAAATTACGAGCTGAACATGTCGAGAATTTGGCTATGAAAAATTCGATCAATATTCCTATCGTGAATTGTTTCATAGAAACTATTAACTACGAAGGTCCCTTGCCATTACATCTTCAAAATGGAAACAAACGCGGGTAAAATTTGGGTTTTGGAAATTTTAGACGATTTTCTCGTTTTTTCCTCGAAATGATCACCGGAACCAGATCAAGTCTCCAGAACACCCCGGCTTCCAGAAAAGCTCCCCATGGCGCCTTCTTATGGAATACGCGATTCACCCAACAATATGAAACTCGCCCCAATTCCGCGTTACGTATTTTGTTACCGCGATCGTCGATAGGGAAATTTACGCGATCTTTTGTTGGTGAACGTCGAAGTTTCAATGTCATCCGCAATGTACGTAATTTCCGATGCAGTTACACTGACGTAGTGTTCCGTTGCACTTCGCCCATCGCCCGCATCGCACCTACTGTCCGAAACTGCGCAAATTTATTCGACGCAACCTCGTAACACTTTGTTCTTTTCCACGACCACGTTGAATTTTTCACGCGACTTTATTCGCCGACGAAATCGTATTTCTTATCGTAATTAAACCACATTGAAATAATTTACGCGCGTGTACGACGCCGTCCATTATCTGGTTCGTGCGTTATATTACGAATAATAAAACGGGCGAAAAAACCGAAAAAAATTATTACGTAATACGTAAATACGCATCGCGGACGCCCGGAATCGTAATAAATGCGAAAATCGAATAAAACATAAATTTTAATCGCGGATCGAAGGTGACCATAAGGCTGTAATCGTTGACTAATATGAAATATTTTCCGAATATACTATCGCGCGTGACTGGGAAGTTCCAGATACGCGCTGTCGCGCTAATGAATACGAAAAGAAAAACTTTATCGTTAAAACGACTTCAAATGTATTCGTATTTTATAGCAACAATGATTGCAAACAAGGTCGTCGTAATCTTTCAAAACATACCGTACTATCGAACGAGACTTCCGTTTATATGAATAAGATAATAGGCCAGGTACGAGGGGACGAGCACGAAAGAAAATCCCATTAGTAAGCGTTCGATATAACCTATAGGAGCTGGTAATGCTCCAAAGACCCATACTCGTCTAGGTGATCGCGCTATATGGCTCACTGTATCAATGGCCGTTCGCCTTCTGCCCTCCAAAAGTATCGGCTTTACAATTGAAAAAAAAAGATCATGGCACGCGGTAACCTTCGAATTTCTACCGATCAGACTGGACGCGTAACTGGAGTGTTGCGTGTTGCGTCTGGGTGTCTTTTTTTTTTCTCCAACTTCTTTTTTCGTAGCCGATGCGTGGCTACCGGCTACGCGTATCGCGTAGCGTTTGGTCATTGACCTAAAGTACTATCTGTCTTAGTTCTTGCTCTATAATCGACCTCGCTGCCATCTACGTAATACACGTATACATGTACCTCTCTTCCGCGTTTCATTACTCATCGAATATGATGGCGGTGATATCGGTTACCACTGTATCTGCACCGTAGCCGCGACGCGAAAACAGCCTCGCAGACGTATTCTAATCGTTTAAATTTCAAGCATTCGGAAACGCTTCCCAGAGCTCTTCGTCGCGCGTAGCACCGCGATAATCTTTGACATTGTAATATATGTTATGTTTAGGTCAGTAACCTTTTGGCGTTTTTTCGCGCAACCGAACGGCCGATATGCGTCGTGGCGGCATCTTATCAGCGACGATGCCCGGGCGCTGCGAACATTTCGCACGCGGCCGTCGTCGCCTTCGCGTTACGCTTCTTCTCTTCAAATTCCCTAAATACGCTCGTACCAGCAGTCTTTCGTCGTACAAACCATAAAAATGATACGGACGAGTACGCGGTTACACTCGACCGGGTCAACGAACTCGAGTTCGAACGAGAAACATAACGCAGAAATTCAAACGAAACACAAGAAAAGATCCGACGACCAACGTATTTCGATGCGGTTTTATCTTCTGCGCGAATACTCTCGTTTCGTCGCGTCTCCAAAATCCATCCAGCTCCGTGAGACGTGAAACCCCTGAGCTTGGAAAGCTCCGATGACACGAACCCGTCGCAAGGTTGCTCGTGTATTATCGATGAAATGCGGCAGCGATAAACAAGGGTTTAATCTGCATATAGGCGTAATATTGTTTTCAAACAATGAGTTCTGGTTTATTTTATGACATTTCTTTTTATAACAGGAAGTCGTTCGTTTTCATAATGCTCGATGCTTTATCCAACTACGGCTATTTTTTAACGCTTTTTTACACAAAAGAATTTTTTCTCGACTTTCCCATTTGTGCAGGCGTTCATACCTTAATGCGTTTCTACGCGCAATGCCGCAGGTCGGTGCTGAGTTAAAGCGTTTCTACATTGGCATTTTCCTCCAAAAACGAGCATAGAATTTCCCAATAGCTTTTGGCTGCGATGGTTTCGCCTTACGTCCTCGCCAAACGCGGCGACGCTTGATTCACGCAGTATTCAGTTGAACAACAGTGATTTCATTTACTGATTGAGACAGTGAACTGCTTCGAAACAACTAATTGAATCAGTAAGTCACGTCAGACTCGATGCGTAATAATACTAAATCATCTTGTTTCCCAACATCTTCGATCTTAAATAACTCTTCATCTAGTGATGGGCTTTTTCGAATAGTTGAAATATTCGATATTCGAATATTCGCAAATTTCAATATTCGATTATTCGAATATTCGACCATAAAATATTCGAATATTCGATGCGATTTTTACATTAATAAAAATTAAATCTAAACACGCAGTTTTAGAGTTTTTTCTTCATTTTTTGAAAATACAAACCACAACCAGAGTGAATATTTTGAACATTGAAATTGAAAATAACAAAGTGCATTGATAAAATGTAATGATCGCCTTCTGTATGTCATCTTACATCTCCAATGAGCAAATCTTCTTCGATGAGATAAATTCATGGAAGGATGTAATAAATACAAGTACATAATCCTGAAAAAAATCATTCAAAAAAACACGCATTTTAGTTGAAAAATGTCTATTGGCTAGTTACACGCTCCCGAAATTATCTTGCAATGACTGGTTTCCTCCCTATATCCGTACTCGCTAGGCAGGTGCAATTTTATCCGGAGATAAATGAAGATTTCCAGGGACCGAAGATTGCTTACCGAATACTTCGGGAACTATTTTCGTCACTGATTCGAGCAAGAAACGGTTTTCGCGATGTTTTCCAGCAATTAGACTTTCGCGTTGAGAGATTCTTCGATCAATACCTACCGAATATATTTGCCGCACCGCAGAACTGTAGACAGACACAAGCTGGAGGGAGGCTCCAAATGTCATTTTCATGTACCTGTACGCACAATAAACGAATCAAGCACAGAGGGCAAAGTCCTCATGAAACCAAGAAGTCCCACCCCCCGAGATGACGCAGCAACACCAGCTCTAAGGAAGCTCAGCTCCCCTTTAGAAATACCTCGATAATTGTACACGATTGGAATACCTCTTAACGACTATCTCGATGATGCCATCAAAACAATTCAGCCAAATCACCGCGCATACCATCGAATCGGAAATTTCCGCGTGCCTTCTAAACGGTTGCGTGTTGCGCGGTCGCGTAATCGAATGGCCATTTGCCAAATGTGTGAAACACCTGTGCAGCGCGAGGCGCGGCCCGAGACACCCGCCTCTCCGCGCTTTTTGAACTTTGCAGCGACGCGCGTCCCGAGATACGCGGAGTCATGAGCCCGAGAGTTGGCCAAGTACGACGCATGCGCACGTCTAATTGACCTACATTGTAAAGGACGACGAGACCGTGCAACCAAGTGCCGGAATGGCATGCATCGCACCTGCGGCGCGGAGCGGCGCGACGCGCAACCACCAAACAAGCGAAAGGTATGTAGGAAGATGCGATCCGCTTGGTGGGGTCCGCCAAGTATGTAGTTCCGGATATGCTTCGGCGGATTCGTTTACGAAATACCGATACCGATAGGCGGGTGCGAATTGTATAACGATTTTCCTTCTGGCCGAGGCGCCTCGGTGCATGGTACACGAATTTGACCATTCGGCGCCGCGTCTCCGCCGCAAAGAATCTTACCAATGCGTGTCACTCCTACGGTGCGGGTACGCTTCCATCATTGTTGAAATATCTGCACTGGTAATTGTGACCGAGGTCGTCCTTCCCTCGGGCAATGGCGCCGCGCTGTTCCCGCTCCTCGTCGCCGCAAACACGTCGATATTTCCGCGATATTTTCATCGCGATTATTATTATTACAACTATTATGATATAGCGATTACCATTATTAATTACGGCGACGCTCGTGTCCTCGACCGGAATACCCGGTAAATAGAAGAAAGAAAAGGCGGAAATTGACGAATCTCGAGTGGTTTTTTTCGCACCGATAACGGTGTATCACGCACGTATGCAAAATAACGGCGAATTTCAGTTCAGGTATGCGGATGATTATTTTCAATTCTTACTGGAAGATACCTGAATCAGCGACAGATCGTAGGAAATACGAAAATTGAGTCTCATCCCGACGAAAGTATCCTTCGCATTTCCAGTTCTTCCAAAAAACTTATGCAGAAAAAGCACACACGTTAAGTACACAACTCGAGTTATGGTTAGATTACGTATTAGGCGGATACGAGTTACGGGACGTTACGGACGTCGTGTCGCGTCACGTCGCTTCGCTTCGCTTCGTTTCGCGTAATCGTGCGCAATCGCGGTACTTGCCACAGTACGTTCACCTTGAGGCTAAGTGCTTTATCTATTGTCACCGTTGTCGTCGCTGCGGCTGCATCGTGCCCCAACGTTTGCTTTTTTTTCTTTTTTTTTTTTATCCACGACGACGACGCACTACGTACCGTAAGGTACGGATACCGCGTCGATGTAACGATGGCTTTTCCTGCGCTCATGTTACATGTAGCAAATATGGCTGCTAATGCTAAGCTTCTATTTCTTCTTGCGCAAACGTGCGCTTTCAAGTTGGAGCGATGGTGAGAAAAGCATCTTTGATAGAGGAGATTCCCATTGGAAGCATTGGCGATCGTTTCTTCTTCGAGGTTAGATTGGTAAAACCCTTCATATATCAGAGAGTATGTGGTGAGGAGATGACCTTCGATTCATGTAAACCATTGATATGCCTCTAAAGTGATGCAACCTGCTGAAAGTATTCATCAGAGTTCGTAGACTTTGGTAAACGTGTAGTCCGGATAGGAGATGGGAGACGTAGCTTATAAATTTATTTCGTTTCATCAAACTATTCTAAATTTATCGTCACGATTTCACGCCATCTACCAGGTCATGAGAGTCATGCAAAAAATAAAGAGAAGTCATCATTCGGTGGTTAAATCAGTCACGAGTTCGGCGTCAATGTTTTGAAAAATTTCAGATATGTACTTGCATATTCGAAAGGGTCACTGCGTAAATAATTCTGCGTAATGCAAACAAAACTTGAAAATGTTGAGAAATAGGAAACATGTTCGTAACAGACATCAAAGTCATCTAAGGATGACTTTTGAATTACATCAAATTAATTTAATCAAGGAGAATTTATTAATTGAATGGAACATCAAATTAAATGGTCGATTAATTTTTTTATATCATTATAAAATATTCAGTCATTTTTCCAACACTTGTTTAAATAAAATGCATAAAATCAAGATATAGAATAATTGTAACATTTAATGAATTATAATTAATTATATTAAATTTAATTAATATTAAATTAATTTTATTAAAATTTCAAAATAATATGATAATTTCACCTAAAATTGTCTTGAGTCATTTTCTACTAATAAATTGATCGTTCAACGAGCAATTCCCATTAAAAAAAAATTAAAATTCCCGAACTCGTCATTGTGATCTAACATAGCGTTATAATTTGCATAAATTTTAGATTATTGGAATATTTACTTCATGCATAAGAAAAAGACTCGAAATTGCGACAGCGAAGTTGTTCATGGGCCATGGCCTCTCTAATACTCAAAGCTGGGTGAAGGAAGGGCTCAGATGTATACTAAGGATTACCCACATGACTAGGAAAAACTCCTTAAAAAGGTCTTTTTGTACACTTCCCGTCTATCATCAGGTTCAAAGATCATTCGAAAATTCCAGCATCCAACAAAGACGAATTTATATTTGTCAAAAAACCGAATCAATGACTAATCGCAGATCACGCCCATTCGCATTTACACATTTCCATCACTGACGTTGAATAAGTCGCCGACGCTTGTACCACTTCTGCGGCAAATTAACCACATTTCAGCAAGGACGCCGATGCGCGTAAGACACCACATCTCGTATGATCACGATTTACGTCACGGAACGCATCAAATATCCAAAACGTGGATGCAACTTTGTATGATATTTTCTTATTACCATACGCCAATTTATTGGCAAACGTTCAACGTGCAGCGTTCGCTTGCCCTTGCATCGACGCCCGCCCTCCGACGTCGCGCAACTAGTTGCACTCGGTTGTACCGCATGCCAGCGGGCTCGGCTCCAAAATTCACGCAAATAGGAGCCGAACCGAACGATGTGGCTACGTGGAGAAGCACGAACGCTTATTCGCTACGTAAGCGTCTTATTTTTTTTCTTAATTAAACGAATTAAAAACGCGTCAATTGGACTATGGAAAACACGGCGCGACGACGTTAATCCACATAGTCGTGTAAAATTTAAAACGGAAGTATCCGTGTCCTTGGAACATTTAACAGAACGGAAAGAACCGCCGTTTTAGCGTGATTAGCAAATTTCACGCCGCTTCAACTCCTCCTTTCGCCAATCCTCCATTTCTTCATCTGACGAAATAACGTCTTCGCGTTCGCCGCGTCTATCTTAGTTATCTACGAAACTGATAAGAGAGCATCTTGCGCGCGGTTTAACGTCTTCGGTTTGCGTGTAATTTCGGGCGCGATGATTTAAATACGCGGCGCATTAAGGTTTTTGTGGCACGTTATTGTCATTAAATACTTGGAAACACTTCCTAGTGCGCTGCGCATTCGTATTGTGTATTTCGTACAATAACACCTTTGTTTCCATTCATAAATCCGAAGAGAATTTATTAAATAATCCGCGCCGCGCCGTCGGCAATTACCAGTAGGTCGTACAATCGCCCGTTAACCTGCGCATGTACTTTACCTGCAACTTGGGCCACCCTTTTCACGTCTTTTTTCTTCTCTTCGTCGCCACAGATGTAAATAGTGTCGAGATGAAGTATTTCAATACAGCATGCGTGAAAGTGAAACATCAGATTTGAAAAAAATTCAACAATTCGCCAAATTCGCCTACAATATAACCCAACAATAACCTCCCAATTGAATAAAGAAATAGAAAGGAATTAATTGAAAAAAAAAAGACCCGTCGAACATTTTTATTACTATCGGTCGCGTTATTTATTGCTTTTAATTGCTTTATCAGGGCAGCCTTCGTACGGTATTTTGCCAACTTTCTTTTCAAACGTTTGTCAATAGTACATGACTTTGGCGTATCAATAGGATTTACAATTCGTTTTCAATTTCATCGAGTACCTTTTAACCCTTTCACCAACAAAGGGTTATCAGTTGAGGTTTCGACGCGGTTTTTTTCTTTTATTCTTCTGTAATAATTTTTTTCTCCGTTGGTTTTTCATCTTACGTAATAAATGCCAAGGTTACTACTAACGAAAGTGAATTATTGAGTAATAAAATCGCAACTAGTCTAAATTTTTCTACGTTTCACGATTGACCTAAAATAACGTTCGTTCGGCGACTCCAATTACGAGAGCGCGAAAAATCACCAAATCGGTGATTTATCGAGTGAGCCGGCGCATTTGCATTCAACACCTGAGGCCACGTGAAAACGAACGTGAAACGCATAAAAACCCAGGGCTAAACGTTGGCCGCTTTCGTTGGCTCTTCTTTGCCGAAATCACGAATATCTAAGATGACGTGCTCCGTCGGACTTGAGTTTCTATAGATGTCCAGTGTATTTACGAGCTCAATTTTTCACGTGTTTCGTAACACCGTTTGAAAAATCATTGTTGTCAACGTCACGTAAAATTGTTTCAAATTAAAATCAAACGTTTACAAATTAAAGCTCGACGTGGTTCGTTATTTAGGGCATTTCCACGGGTAGTGGTTTTCATCTCATACCACAACCCTTGAAACCTTCGTCCACTCGATTTACGTTCATATCTTACCATGGCAGATCCATCGAACCATCAAACCTCCCAAATTCTCTTCCCGTAATCTCAGCGAACACCATTAAAATCATGCGCTAACGTTTACGTAATCTCGAAGTAAAAAAAAAACACGCACAGTTTCAAGGGCACGGGCACGGACGTTTTTACGAGACCTTGCGTCCAAATATCCAAGTTCAACAAACTGTTAAAAAACTAATTTACCGAACGGCAACACTCGTTAACTAGTTTCATTGCCAATTGTGCGTGAGCCGATGCGTACAATATACTCGTAGGCGGAAGAAAATAATGGATAGCACGCGTGCAGCCATCGCGCTGACCTCCTGCGCGTCATTTTCGATCCGTTCGCATGACCCTGATTTACGACGACAACAAACCGGCGAAATAACCAACAAAACAAATAGACGAAAAGTAAAAGCGTATTACGCTCGAGATCTACGTAACACCTTCGAACGGCGGAAAAATCTCTATAAAAATATCATACAATTTGCAACGTGTAAAATCAAAACAACAAAACCGGTCGTTCGACTAGAAGGTACGAACTGGAAAATTTTCACGAATCGCGCAATGGCGGTGCGACGCAATTTTCCATTTTCAATATTTTTCTTTATCGTTTACCGTAATTTTCAAACGCAATTCGTTATAAACAATCGACAAGTTATGGAAAATGTGCGGACGCGAAATTGGAATTGTTTTTTTTTTCAACTTTACCGTCGTAATAAGCGGCCAAGGTGAACGAACTCTCGACCAGTTAGCCAATATCGTTGTTGCTATTAAAGAACAATATTATGACCAAGTTGGTAAAATTACGCGCGAAATTAATTGAAATTCTGCATTATGGGTTTTAATTGATTTATTTCTTTTGTATACTTTCGGCGTTAAATTGTCGCGAGTCGATTGCACGTGGAAGTGGAATTATCGCCTTAATGAGAAATATGTTTTGGTGAATTCGAGATGCTGAGTGGATTCTCGAGGTATTCGATGGCAAGTTTTAATCACCAATGGAGGCGTTGAGTAACGTTTCGACCATTATTTATAATTCACGTGGACACTTTGCATGACCTCAGTCGATTACTTTTCATGAAAGCATTTAATTTTTTTTTTATTTTCTTAAAAACTAAAAATAATATCGATATTTCATTGAATTCGAAAAAAATCGAGTTAAAAAAACTGATTGCGGCGGTATGACGGTGTCAAGATTTAAAGAGATGGGAGGAGGGGGGATTACAGATATTTTTCTCGACAACCTCATTACAATTGAAAATTGCGAATAAATAAATAATGATGAATTGGTAAAATTTTCTTAACAAAGTGAGGATAAAAAATTCAATTTCATCAAAAACGGGCAATTTTTGACATTTTTTTTTTTTTAAATACAGGAACATCAGGGACTTACTATTAATTAACGAAAAATATAACAGAAAAATGTCGGAATATCGAAAATTCAGTTAGAGTACATTTATACTCTCACAAAAAAATTGTAATTTATAAAATAACATAAATTTTGATAAATATTGAAAATTTAAGTCAAAAACAGCGACGGATTTCCCTATGTGCAACAGCATAATTTTGGGGGTGCTAAGTTTTTCATTTTCTTTTTAACGCCTGTACAGTGACAATAATTAGAAACGAGTCAGAGGCTTTTGAATTAGAGAATTTGAAAAGTTTTCCAAGTTTTCCAAGTTTAATAAATCATTAACTACTCAATTATTCCTAAAATTCATGCGCTAAATATTAAAAATAGGTAACTACTAAAAATGTACCGAGGAAGTAATTGTTCGTGGAGCCCCCCCACCCAAAAAAAATTTCGGTTTTATTGTGAAAATGATAGCAATGACTTGAACAATGTTGAATTAAACATTATTTTCTTCGATAACTAATCAAAATTGGTCTTATCAATCCATTCTTAACTTGAGAAATTACAGTCAAACCAATTGAAAAAAAAAGAATTAAATATTATAAAATAAAAGAAAAGAAATGAATTATAAAAATAAATTAATTCGAACTCAAGAAATTAGTTTTTTAGACAATTTTTAAACGTTTATGTAAAAATTCAATTTTCATTTTATTTGATACCGGGGGGAAAGGAGGGTGAAGGGCAATGCTACTTGTTACGTATGAAAAAATTCACTCATTATCGAGCAAGAAATAGTATTTTCAAAAAACAAACAAAATAAACTCCGCTGGTTGAGCTAATTAAAAATACGCATGCAACTAGCCCAAAGCGTCGTGCTTCGCATCTGGACGTATTTGATAAAGTCTACATGAAGAAAGTTCAAAGTTGTATATGATATTAACGAACCTCCGAGGCATCAAATCGATTCCACCTTCTTCCGGTTGAATTTACCTTATCGCCGGAACAAAACGTCGAGCTGTCGCTGAAACAAAAAATACGTCGATTAGGTTTCTACTGCGATGAAAAATTGAACAAGTATTTGAAAAAAAATTCCCGCGCAAAACGTAGGCTGTACACGTGCCTTAACCGGTGGTATTTTGTTTTGAATTAAGACGACGAAATGAAACAAGCCCGAGGGGGGCCAACAGGTTGTCTCGTCATTCATCGCGTTGATTACTCGAAACGAGCATAATAAACGAAGCCATACACCCTTAAAATAACTCAGGTGCTGTGTCCTATTAGTCACATATGAATTACACAATTAGTCATATATTAATGTACGTAGATGTGCTAGTACACCGCGTACAGGCGTTAAATCATAATGAATCAGAGATACGCCGTTGATATGTAGGTTACGTACTTAATGTATAATGCATTATACGGTAAATCCCGGAACACGTAATGGATTTGTGAAAAAGAAGGAAAAAAAATGATAAAACGGTATCGACGTCGCAGGGGTTACGGCTTCGGCAACTGGCGAAGCAACCAAGGCGGTTGATCCGCTTCGTACACGGATGGAGAAAACCAGCGACACTCTTACTTTTGTTGCCACGACGAGGCGGCGAGATCGGGAAGGAGAAAAAACTGCACGATGACGAATTGGCGGCGAATGCGCGAACGCGAAATAATTTCTCTGGAGCGCTAAAGCGTGCATGCCTGATGAAAGAAAGGCGGTTGAAAAATTTTTCAATCAAACGACCGTAGTCCGCGTGAGAAACGTATTGTGCAGTATTCGTTGAAAGCGAAACGTGCAATTAATTTTATAATGGAATTAAAGTTATCGGGGTCCGCCTAGTTGCCACTTTTCCTTTCGAAACTAGTTTTCACTTTCTACGTTAAAAGCGGTTTCGAACGCGAACGTGAACGCGAACGTCAGCGCCAGCGCGAGCGTCTTTTACCCATACGATAGCCGTTCCCTTTTTTCTTCGTGTCTTCGCGATATGTACTCCAGTATGATCGGTAATTTTTCGTTTTGGCTTTGCAATTGGTGCCAAAAGAGAGAAAAGTGTTCGTAACTTCTGATGAAGTTCGCAGTCGCAAGCAGTGGATGGTCATCGGTTGCAAATACCAATGGTGATTTGATGTTGTAACGATACGAAGTGTCGATGAATCTTGAAAGACTTAGATCTGCTTGTTATTCCTTCCAATGCATCGTGTCCTTTCGCGTATAGTTCAATAGACCGGCATGAATTGATATTTGGTAGTTCTTCGAGTACTTCTCTTCAACAGCCATGCTCCCGGTAACATTGAAAATCTGCTGAGTAGACTACATTAAGGTTAAAATTTTCCATCTTGTACAACTCGTACCCCATCATCGACACCGAAAAGCTTACTCATCCTCGAGATAATTTTCCATCGTCGAATTCGGCCATGGACGCGCGTTCATCGAACAACTCGCTGCTAGCCGCTTGTAAACCGAACCTTGCGATGAGATAAATCGTACGCGATTAATTTCACTTTTATTTGCGACGTCAACGTCACTTTGTCTCAGACTCTCGGTAAACACTTTTACTTCGAATGTAGGTACTATGTATACACGTCTTCGACATTGATACGAACAAGACCACGCTCATCTTGATGTGTACTTGAAAAAAAAGCAGCAAATCCACCTACACAGAACCGCGAACATCATATGTCTCGTGTACACGCTCTATTTAACATTTTCTGATAAAAATTGCCATCGTTAAAAAGATTACTTAACTCTTAATTGCCTTTAATTGCGCGTCTGTTATACCTGTTATCATAATAACAATTAAATACACGCTACACGGTGTTCGTAAACTCAGCATTAAGACGTATCGCGTAGCGAGCTTTAGATTATAGTGAAAATTATAAAATATTGAAATATTATAATCGAATGTAATTTTATAAAAAACTATAACTAATTCTCGTTTGTTTATTTACAGATGGAAATGTCGTTGTTACGCAATTTTCCAACCACGAATCATGATTTTCAACGATGTACGAGTTTATGTCCGAAATGAAAATAAAATTATTTATTTTAAATTAATTTATTTATTTGTTTTTTCGTATTTTGTTTGTAAATATTGTATGTACTGAGCATTTCATTATAATGCAAAAATTTGATATTTAATACATTCATTTTCAATATATCGTATTTATTTTTTTAATGTGTTATTTTATTTATCAAATGGTACGAATTGCTGAGTATTTTCAAATTAACTAGAAAAATGGTAAGAAACTTTTTTTTTAAGAAAAAAAAAACAAATTCAGAAGAAAAATAAAAAGTACGTCAATTGTTACAATACACAAAACACGCTATTTCGTGAAATAAACGAAAAATTCGTAATATACATCAGACATACTCGTATGAAAAATGAACACGAAAAATATATAAAATCAACAAAAAAGTTACGCGTAAAAATCACGGAAGAACGAGAAAAACATTCCAAAAGAATTTCTAAAACTCACGCAGAATTTTAAAAATAGAAAACCGCCGATTCATCATCTTGTTTTCTCGTTGGTTCTTGAATCGATTACTCGAGGTCGAATATTTCGCTATACTCCTTCCCTAAAGGAGA
Organism: Maconellicoccus hirsutus; assembly: GCA_003261595.1. NCBI lineage: Eukaryota > Metazoa > Arthropoda > Insecta > Hemiptera > Pseudococcidae > Maconellicoccus > Maconellicoccus hirsutus. The sequence goes on along the minus strand of QBDW01000171.1, from coordinate 161,383 downwards.
TGTAAAATGAACTCGTATCTTTTATGACATCGATCCATCAATCACGCGAGATATTTCGCGATGACCTATACGATTCGTAAATGAATTAATTAAAAATTAAAAACGAACGAATCGATCGGCGGTACGACGCAAGGAGCGAATGTTTTTGTTATCGTATCAGTTATTTGTCATCTCGGTGGTAATTGAACTCGACGAATAAATTTTGAATGACCTAATTAGTTCCACGTTCTGTATATTTTTCAAGCACATGCCAGCGGAAATGAGCTGGAATGAAGTAAGCTGATGTCGATCAAGTTGAATTTCGGTATTGTTTCGATTAGGTGATCGAATACAGGATATGTTTTCAAAGTACTTATCGTAAAATCAAAAAACTATTATTTTTAATCTTAACCATAACATTGATGACGTTATACGTAGAAGAGAGCAATAACAACCGAATGCCTCCCAGTGTCGAGAATCTTACTTCCTGATCGAAGCTCCGTGTTCGTTTTGCCGAATATTTTTCTTCGTTCTTCGAATTGGCAGGTTTTCATTGTTTCGCTACTGTTATTTAATCGGCCGGTGTGATTATTCTTCGGTGTGAAGGAAAAGGGAACGAAAAATATAATTATTAAATAAATACCACGTGGAATGCACTTCATTTGCTTCACTGCTACTTACGTATGTTGGAATATACTATATGGACACTTCTTCACATAATACAGCAAACTAATATCAACTGGTACTAGGAGAGTAATAGTAAATTTCAAAGTCAATGTATAAACGAAAATGCTTACCTTCAATACGGAATACGTTTCGTTTTCGGTACATAATTTCACGTAATAAAATGCACGAAACACATCACAATCACCATCACGAACCAATTATCACAACACTACCGAAACACACGCGATTGATAATTTTAACTAAAACAATACAAATAACAATAAAATAATTAATTTTCAATTATACAAAGTATTCATAACCGCACTTTCGTTAATTTTTCATTATTCCATTCTATTGTGGAATATGGAGGAATTTTTGTAGCGGGAAATAAATCGCGCTACTCAGTGCATCCGAAATCTAAGATAAAAAAATATGCCAATATTGGAGTAAATAATAATACCAACACTGATACTTTATTTCATCAAATCATAGATGGTAATAGATTAGGTACTGATGGATATGAATTTTTCTTTAATATCTAAAAGAGTTCACATAAAATAAATATTAATGCTTAATAATAACCTATTAGTTATTATGTAATTAATATTCGATAATTACATAATTACAAGAAGAATTTTATCAGATTTTTGGATTTTTCTATTCGTCAAATCGTCGTTTATCAACTTCAAGTCTTTGGTATTACTTGTTAATTTATTTCCCGTAATTACCAATCACTTTCTGAGACCAAGACCAGAGGTGGTTTATATTAAGGGGATATAGGGGGATCATGATTTCAGATTTTTGAATTTTTCGAAAATCAAAATGGCGGTTGGCAGTTACAGTTAGTTAATTAACGAACTTTTTTCTTTTGTTGTAAAGAAACCTCAAACAAACTGTTTGTATGTTCAAAATAGTCAAAAATGTTGCACTAACGATGAATAACGCTACCGCATAATGAATTGATGTAGCGCGAGGTAAGCTTATACGTAAATACATATGTATGTATCTGTAAATGGAGTACCTTTATGTAGAAGTTAGTACAATTCAGTTGTTGAGAGTAAAAGTGGTACAGGTCACTATTACTATTACATTCTTCGAAGAACCGACCAGAAATAGAAAGTTTTGCTCAAATTCGTACTACCTATGTTCCTATTTGATGATTGATTACATTTCGTCGATAAACCACGAAGTAAGAAAATAAATTTTTTAAATAATTACTTCATGGCATGCTTAATTATTTATTGAATAATTTCAGCGATTCTTGTTCAAGAGCTTACTCATGACTGAGCTAACAAACTTGTTATTTTATTTCCATCTCTAAACAACTGAAATTAACGATACTTGAAAAGCAAATGACAATTCACGTGCTATTTGTTTCCTCGTGAATTATACCGATATACACACTTACACACACAGCGCAGATACGTTAATTTACTTATGAAGTCATTTCGTTCACCTGAATGTAAACCTGCATAATTACTAAAAATATCGCATTCGTAAGTAACAACTATTACTCTAAGTAGTATACCAAATACAAAACGCATTATTAATATAAAATCAACTTAAATTATATTAACAAAGTGAATGAAAGAAAATAAATGCTTACCTGCGGCGAAGTAAAAATTAAATATTCATAGGAAAAAAATTGACAGAGGTGAATTAATTTACAATTTTTTATCGCCAATTGGAATACCTTGTAGAAGGTCGTATGAAGAATTTCAAATGCATTAGTCTAAAATATCAACATTCGTAATCATATTAATTTGCACTTTTCAGCTCGATGGCCGGCGATCAAATCCTGCGCTTTAAAGCTCTATGCTATTAACCTGCTCGAAAGTGTATCGCAATTAATACGCACACGTAAATGAAATTTATCAGCATGAAGAACGAAAATTTCGATGAAATTGTGTTATCGAAATAACTTAAAGGTTTGTTGAAATTTTTTTGTACTATGTTTACGTAGCATGCGTGTATTTGAATATCTTGCTCGTAGAACATTTAAATTTGAGGCTATATTAGCGTAATTTATCGTACAGATAAGAATCTAAAATTTGATAAAATGAAATAAATTCTAAAGAAATTTTTTGTTGCACTAATGACATGCAAATAATTATCGGCCTTGAACGGAAAACACGTATAATATCATGCAATTGGTTAGTCGAGTTTAAAAAATGAAAAAGTATCGGAAAAAAACGCTCGGTTTAATTTGTTCGAATTCTATAAAAAAATGACTTTTCTTTTTCTTATTTCGGGGTCAAGCGAAGTGTGAAATCTCGCAGCCCTCGTGTACATCCGCTAACATTTAATCCGTTTGTCACAAAGAAGTGGTTCGACATATACGAGTGGGTCAAATCTGACCTAGATTCATTTAGCGAAGTTGGTACTAAAACGGTACGAAGGCTGGGTCAATTTTTCAATTCCACTTTTGCTCTCAGCGATCGCAAGCAAGCGGGGGTTATCTGTGGCCGCTTTTATACTATGTCTAGTATGCTTTTGCATAAGGTGCGCCAATAATAAAAAAAAACAAAAACGAGTCTTAGTACGAGTGCCGATCGAGGTTTGCAGAAAACCTACTAGGATGCCTTTCCAATATGTGACTGTCTGGCGAAGCTACTAAATTTTTTTTAAACAACAAACACATTTAATTTTCAGGCATTTATACGTCAACGATTATGACGCGCCAACGCTTTCTCTTTTCGTTAATTTATTTTAAGAATTAGCCCAATTTTAGAGTCGCTTTTACTTTTTCTTAAAGCGACAATGTGTTAGGCAAAATAAATGCTAATTTTGATGTCGCATGTTTTATAGCGCAACGGAGCGAAAGTGAAACATATGTATATCTATACGATACATATATTCATAATATTACTATATAATATCAATATTTATATTTTTTTCAATTTTTTATTTAAAAAAAAATTCCACAATGTGCAATAAATCCATATATCGTATAGGAAAACTTATCGCATAATTTAGTGGTTTTTTTCTCAATTTTATGAGGTAGTTATTTTGCGAAAAGTGGTGTAAACAACTGTTGCACGAGTAAAAACGTGCAATCAGTTAAAGTTTAAATTTACTATTCTTATCTTTTCCATAATACATATTCGACGTTAAAAAGAGAAAGGAAAAAAAAACGTAAATATATTGATAAGTTTTATCATGTTTGATTTTTTGATTTCCTGAATTTGTCTATATTTTTCGTCGATAACGACTCTGAAAAAAAAAATCAAACAACACCAATGCTTGTAAATTTGGATTCTTCGGGTTAATTTAAAATTCAGAATTACCACATCTGTCGCTAAACGAGCCGGACAGGTGGTTACCGGCCGGAAATTACTCAATAAAATAAGGCATAGGGTGCAGCAGAAATCTGCGGAATTTTTTCATGCTATGTTTTTTTTGCGGTAATTTTTTGCGAGAATTATAGAGGCACGTTATTGGGTTTAGTACCTGTTCATTTAATTAAAAATGAAAAAAATTGAATACCTGAAATGAAAATTAAAACAATGTATTAATATAATTTGTGTGGTCTAGTTTTATGTAATTTATCTATTATTTACATATTACATTAGCTGTATTTTTTAATCATTTTTAATTATCTGCTCGTAGATGGAAAGCATAACCTGCATTCTTGGAGGAAATCTTCGAAGTTAATACGGCGTGGACGCGGGACGCGGTGTTTATGAATTCACACAAGGTACGTTTTTTATTTAGTTTTTTTGAATCTCTACCTCCCTCACGTTATAAACCTACGAACACCTTGAATACAATAAACACGCCACCGGCAAACTTATCGATTACATTATCGGAAATTCAAAAAGCATGTCCTTTATTCAGATCGTGGTATAATTGTGAATAATCTTTTTGCAATTCGGCTACAGGGGCGTATTACCAATACAATGAACTTTATTCGGAGTTCATCTTATAATTATTCGCCAAGTAACGCCCCATCTGCGATGATAAAAGAGGGATGTAGGAACTATCTGAATAAAAGACCAGCGACCTAATAAAAAAAGTAATATTGGAAATAATATCTGAATGAAAATCGAAACTTATATTCACATCTGTACGGCAACGTACCCCTACAATATGTCTACCTTATTAACAAACATTAATAAACCATTCGGTATGTAATTAATTTTTTTCGCGATAATTTTTTCCTCGAAAAGATGCTCCATACGAACCACGTTTTCTTTCTGGCAAATTTATGTACTATCCTGTGTTTTAGTTTTTTATGACGTTTCTCGTATACGCGAAGCAATTTAAAAGAAAATACTCAAATTTACGATTTCGTACAAGATAAGTGGAAAAAAATACGTTCGAATGAAAATGTCACATAAATTTGAGTCTAATGCCGGTTCGTAAGTGACAAGAGGGAGAAAAAATATAATAAAATGGAAAAATATGTACTACAAAATAATGAAGGTAGTTTCAAGCGCATTGTATCCGTATCACCTGCAGATTTCTATCTTTCTTGCTCAGACGAAACCTTGCTAACTCGCTTATATACTTTGAAATTGCAATGTATTTTTTTTCAAACTTAACGAATACGTTGAGTGGTCGTTTATTTTTTTCGTCTTTCGGTACTAAACGTATACAAAGTTTGGATCTTTCGGTTTACAATTTTCTCCACCGAATCCCTGACCCAATACGTCACGGTGTTATTTTGTTGTACGTATCTGCATGTGAATAGTACGTATATATAAAAAACAATAAATTTCAAATAGAAGCGGTGCGCGTACAGCTAAAGATACCGATAATTATGCGCGATCGCTGTACCAAGTGGTACATCATTCTAACCAATAATTACGCTTTTAAGACTCTAATTACGTTCTAATTGCTGCGTGTGCATGCATACACTTTGTACATTATATACATCAAATGTTTCCGCATACCTTCATCGGAGCATTATTTTCACCTACTTTTTCGAAGAATTTGATTAATTGCGACATTACGTAATTTATGCTCAAATATATTCCACAGTGTGTGACCGTACGCGAGGACACTTGCTCTTCTTCTCCGCGAACAAATAATAACGTAGTTGGTAATAAAATGAACGAACATTTGGAGCATGAAAACCTGGAAAAAAATATGTAAATGCATGCGATAGATGCTACACTTCGGTTGTATGCATTATCAAGTTTATAATATTTCAATGAATGAGAAAAAAAGTGCATTATATTCATTTTTTATACCGTTATCCGCGCGAGTGTAACATGTTCTGGTAGGTCTGGGTGTTTTTTTTTTTAATGATCCGTTTACATTTTATTACAGAGTTTGAAAATGAGGAAAAATAGAGTAAGACGAAGATTAAGTTGGAGGGGAGGCTTGAAAAATAAATAACGGGTCTAAATGTATAGCGGAGGTTTGTCTTTACGAGGATGGGGGGGCATAACTGTGAATCGAGTCATTTTTATTTTAAATGTTTGAAAATTTAATCATTCTCTATCGAATCCTTCTTTCCACCTTAAAAAAAAATTACATATTTAGAAAAAAATGTAAAATTTTCCATTTTTTTACAGGTAATTTTTTATAGTATTTTATTGAGCGATTTTCAAAAATGATTGAGTAATTAATTGCTTTTTTTGTTTAGCTAATTTTTTTAAAAAGCCAAAAAAATTGGTAAAATTTACAAAAAAAATTAATTACGTAACCCTTACAGAACAAGAAATTTAAAATGGGGGGAGGAGAAATTTGTAATTTTTTTTAAATAGCGGAAATAATAAATTCAATATTGGGTAATTTCACCCGGTGATTAATTTTTTCTTGAAATTTGCAATTTGTACATACAACTTGAAGCAAATTTTAAAACAATCGTTTTAAATGAATTTTTCAGCTTTAATATTTCAAGTATTTAAATTATCGCTTAAGCCTTGAAAACATGATCGTGATTTTTTTCCAATTTATTAGTAGATTTTTGGCCGGTAGAAATTTTTTTCGGGTGAGGGGGGATTTTGGACTGAATTTAAACTAGTAGATTGGTGTTTAGGACATTTCACATCCTGTATTCATGTTTAATTATGTGCGATACTTTTGAATTTGAACAATTTTGATCCTGAGTACTCAACATTTTACAACTTAATTTACTTGTTTGAAAAAAAAAACGCTTGGAATTATCACCCACATCCCCTCCTCCTCCTTGAAACCCGCACCGTGTAGGTAAAGAAAGTTTAGATTTTATTAAGTTCTATTACGTGATTATAAATTGAATATGAATTGAATTTATGTTCTTGATTCTTAAATAACACATTAATTATGACGTTCTTTGTTATTTGTAGTGGTTGTTGGGTAATTTGCAAAAATTGAATAATCAAAGTCGCCAAAATTGTATTTTAATTAAAATTTATGTTGAAGTTCGAAGAAACTCGATCTAAAATTTGCATTTAAATTTCGTTAAAAGTAGAAATAAGTAGTATGCAAATTTTGGTGAAAAATTTTAAAATTTTAGTACATTAGGCTGAAATATAATCAGGCCTTTTTTGTACTTTTTCGGGGGCACGCTAATTCTCAAAAGTTGTAAGTCGATAATTTTTTCTACACCCTCCTCACCCCTTATCAATGTGCTTTGAGGAAAAATCGAAGTAAATTATTTATAGCCTTGAATATAATTAAACATGCAAAATCAAGTACATATGTAAGTTTGGTTTGATTTTAAACGCACATTAAAAATCACGTAAATTGTATTCGATTCAAAATTCGTATATAAATTAAATAAGTTTAATTCAAGTGGAATTTTAAAATTAATCAGAGTAGCATTAATTAAAATAAAATTTTATTTTCGAATTAAAAGTACATAATTTAAATCATGATACAATTTTTATTAAAAATATGAAAAAAATTGAATTTTATTTTACTTTTTTAACAAAAATTTGAATTATTAAAATCATTGTTACTTTAGTTTTGAACGTAAAATAATTTTAATGAAATTTGCATAAAAATCTAAACTGAAAATCGAATAAAAAATGCTTGTAAAGTATTTTAAACCAATAATAATCGAAAATCGAATAAATTCGATTCGAATTTAAATGCAATTCTCGTAATTCCGTGCAACTTATCGATCCGCTCGATCGTCTATCCCTAAAATCACCCATTTCGATAACCCAACATATCCCAGCCCAAGTAATAAAATATCTTGTATAAGAGTAACAATCAATTACAACGTAAAAAATGGCGCGTGGGTATATGATGGTGATAAAACATCGGGAAATTCGTAATAACAACATTTTCGTTGATAATATTCGGTAAATATGGCCGAAAAGCGACCACATTTACGATATTTTTCTGTACGTTGATTTTTTTTTTTGTTATTTGTTTCGTTAAAAATATGTATGTAGTTGACTCATAAAAAACTGGTACTTTTCGATTTTTTCCCTTCTACATAATAATCGAGATATTTCGCGCAAAAAAATGCTTCCTTCTTTCGCAGTGAAAACCATAGAACGTTAAAAAACCGATTGTTCATTTGGCAAAATTTCGTCTAAATTAATTGTGCATTTATACGCGTTTACGACCTTGTTAACTCGCTATTCGATGTGTTATGACGCGATGCAATTGTTATCGAAGTGGTAGGTGCACATTTAATACTTGTGGCACTGCGACTTGCTATCGTATGTATCCAATTAAGTTCCTTGACGTTGTTCAAATACCAGTAATCAATTTAATCGAGTGTCTTTTTTCCAAATGGCGAATTTAATTCGACGGCACGTTGACGCGTAGCGCGAAAATCGAATCGTGCGGATTTTCATCAATGAAAATTTCAAATATGGAAAAACCAGTTGAATAATTTTCAATGAACGAATTTCTTTCTATCGTTCAACAAGTTACTTGTTATTAATTGAATAAAAATTAACATTTAACTGGTTTTTTTACCTTTTACATTCGAGTATTTATTCTTAAATTTATTAGCAATAGGTACAAGTAGTCGGATAATAGATACGTCGATTCGATTATCAACCAATCTGAGTATCTAAGGATAATTATCTCATTTGAGAATTCGTTTTATTTTTACGCGCGAAGGTAATCATTTTTAACGTAACTAATACCTTTGAATATGAATAAATCTGCGTATATTGTATATTTATTTATTGTATTGTTAGTATTTATAAACGTGGTCGTGTCATACTGGACGTATACATGTTGTAATGTTAATACGTGTAACGCGTAGCAATGAATGGATCTGCCATAATACGATATGTTTACTTAATTTAAGATATCTTATTAATGGGATGCTGATAATTTCATTCATAAGTACAAGAGCGAAGTACGCGCGTTATTTAAATTTATAATTTATATAGAAATAGAGTCATACGTGTTAACGTGTGTGAATTTCGAAGCAGAGTAAAAGACCTAAAGAAAAAATGATCGATTATTTTAAACGCAGTTTTAAATTTGGTACAGTTTCTTATCAAAAAGAATAGAAATATTTTCTATAAGTTTTACGCCAAGGGAAAAGCTGTAAATATCTTGCCATTTATTCGTTTCTTATGCCATAAAAATGTTGTTTTAAGAGCAAAAAAAATTCATTAACTTAAAAAATCTAAAACTTTTGAAGTAACGTCAACATCACAAATTTCTCAAATACTTTACTCGTGTTGCGAAAAAAAAAATTGTTGTAAGAACAGAAATTGTAAAAACAACATTAACGTCATTTAATTTCCATACTATTAAGGCGGTTTTTGATAATCAGATTTTTCAAAATGCCATTATTACTCATTTTTAAAAAAATTTAGGTCGTTTTTGATAATACAGTTAAAAAATTGAACAAAGAAGTAAAAACATTTCTATTGTTATTTTGTTTTATATTGGGGGGAGGGGGGGTGTCGTAATAAAAACACAGAAAACCGCTCGAAAAAGTGGAAATTGTGTAAACAACCTTATCATCACTGAATTCTGATATGTCTAAAGTGATTTTGAAAACACAACGGAAAATTGCTTCACTGTGCGAGGAGTTGACCTGCCTCAAAATCGAAATCGGAATTTGAAAAGATTTTCGATTATGACAAGGTACCTAAATTTTGAAATTTCGTGTTCTTTTTTTAATTTATATTTAAAAGAAAATCGAAAAAATTGGGAAAGTATTTAAAAAACTTCATATTTAGAAATTTAGAATTTCAAAAATTTGGGATATTTCGTGATTGAAGCAGAATCCAGAACAAGGCTCCTATCATATTTCAACTGATATATCGGTTATTCAAATGAATTTTTACTGCTCAACCTAGAATTTGTTGAATCTTTAGAAAGCAATTAATAAAAAATTTTTAAAGTTCAAGACGGAGAGAAATTGAAAAATTGTTCAAAAATTGTTCCAAAATTTAATGAAAAACGAAAAAATAAAATAAAATGCATTAAAATATTGGCGAAGCTAATTTCTTATGATTTTAGTCGCGTCTCCCCCCCTTCTCTACTCAAAGCTCTGGATGTTTTCAAAAAAATTTAATGACGTTAGTCATAATAATAACTTGAAATGGAAATTGTAACATTATTGATCTACCTCAATACAGCCATGAATTTCTAAAAACTGACCAAGATTTTTCTCTTGAATATGCCGCTAATAAAATTCATTTCCCCCCCCCCCTTGATCCTTGTGAAATAGTTGAATGATCGTTGACGTCATAAAACCATGTGAGAACCTTGATGTTGAAGTGTTTTTCGAAAATATATTTTGGTTGCATCCCTTGCCAAACCCCTTCGCATTTTTCTAAACAACGATGACGTCAGTGTATCCCAGCGTGACATTTAATCACGCGACGACGTAAAAAACGTGAAAAAAATTCCACAGTTGGAAATTATTCACGTCGACAATTTGATTATACTTTCTTCGATTTTAAATATTTTTATCAAAAATATAAATTTATTTTTATTTAATGTAAAATAAAACGAAAGTTTCCTAAAATTTCCTATCCTCTTCGAAACAACTGAATTGAACCATGAAATTAAACAAAATCATTTTTCTAATTTGATTTGAAAAAAATTGCCAATTTCATTGTAAAAAATTAACACCGTAGAAAATTTAATGCACGATAATCTGAAGTAAATCCTTGTTCCTCGTTGGAAAATGCAAATCGTTAAAGGTTTCTCGAACGTACGAATTACCGGAGAAGGCGTGTAATAAAAATAGACCCTTTAATTATTACGAAGAAGGCGTTCGATGAAAAATGAAACCTTTAATTAACGACGCTGGCTTTGGCGCCGATAAAAAAGATACCTACGTAATGAGTAAATAACGGTGATATACGGTGTCACGTGACAATCTATCAATCTTTAAGGCCGCATTACAGAAGGCATTTCATCTTGAACAACTATAGGCATGGCTTTATTCCCATAACAACCATGGACGAATCTATGTTGCATAAATGCGCAAATACGTTGTAGTTGATTACATTATGCATATACTTGGTCCGTAATTAGTATTTAGCGAATGTTACAATGTAGCAGAATGCATTGTTGCGTAATATTGTGAATGCAAATTGCAACCATGATTCGTGCATAGTTTCGTATTATTTTTAATGCACAACAAAAGAAACAAAAACGTAATTATTTCGGGTTTCGATTAAGCGCGGGATAAACGCGACGAAGGAAAAGGCCACTCGTCTACGAATTCGACCGACTAATAATGATGGTATGAAACGCAGCGTGGGAAGAATGAAACCAGATAAGGCAAACGCGATTAAATTCGTTGCAACAAATAAGGGTTGCATAAAGAATGCGGAAACTGGATGGAGAAAAAAACGCGTAGAGTAGATTAAGCAGCGTAAGACGGCGCGACGTAACAGGTGTTAATGGCTATGGCTGTGTTCGTTCGTCGGGGTTAGAAACTATTCTCTTGGGGTAGGCCATGATGACTACGCGAACCGAAGATCGAACTGACGTAAGGCGACGTTTATGGCCGAGCATCGAGGCTAGGTGACGTGTTTCGGTGGGATTGGCCTTTGGAGAGTTATTTAAAAGCTATCTCGAGGTAGGAAATCTTCGTTTTTCGATCAAAAAACGGATACAAAGTTATCGAAAAAATTGGAAAATTGGAATCGATTAAATAATAAAAAATTACTGGTAAAAATTGCATCGGTTTGTTGATGAGAAATTCGAAAAACAACGAATACGCTCAAAAAATATTTAAAAGCATCGAAGATCAATAAAATTAATAAATTAACAAATAAAAAACCTCGAAAGTATGTAAGAAATGTGGAAAATTACGGTTTTTTCGAGTAATTTTCATTGTTTCATTTGTTATTTTATCATTGTTAATATTCAATATTTCAAAAAATAATTTCGACGTTTTTTTTAGAAATTAATTTGTAGTTTTTTTATTTGATTTTTTTCTTTTTTGATTTTTTTTAACCGTATTTCATTGTTTTTTTTTATTTTTAAAGTTTTTTTTTTCAATTAAATCATCTTATTTTAGATTTTTTTTGGAATGTTTTTCATAACTTTTCAAGTTTGTTAAATCATTCATCAACTTTTTACTTTTTTTTCGTGGAATAATCTACATAAAGATGAAACAAAAAATGGTATTCGAGGATGGTATTATGTTGGTTGCAGATTGATCAAATCGTAGGAACAACAGATTTCCTAGATTCCAATAGGAATTTGAGGTATTGAAAAAAAAATTATCAACTTGAGAGATCAATAAATCGCTCAAAGTTCGAGTAATGAATTATCAAGAAAACAAAAAGAAACACGTTTTTGCAGAAATCTAATAATTTGAAAAAATATCATAATAAAAATCCGGTACAAATGATAAAAATATTTTGAAGTCATTATATAAATGTCATCAAATAAAAAATAAACGCAATTAGTTATCAGCCAATTGCTGGAAATTATTATTGAGATATTTCGCAAATAATCCCAAAATAGGCGCACCGGTCGCATTTTCGGGAACGTCTCCAGCAGCTCCAGCGATATCCAAATGGGAATATTTAATCGGGAATTCGGAATTGACGCCATACTGCAATACGATTTTTATATTTAGAAAATTCATTATTTTGATTAAAAATTATTCCAAAATACCAACTTTATCTAAGCCTGAGGCTAAAATCAAATACGCCGCAGGACCCTGATGACCTCTGGGTGTTCTTGATGATGGTTGATTGTTCGCTTGTAATATATCTTCTCCTTCTACTTTACCTGTAAATTTCGGTTTTAAAAATAATGTTATTTTATGGCGAGTTTTTCTTTATTTAATGGAATAAATGAGGCGAACCTTTGTGGAATTTGTAATCTTCTTTACGGATAGTGCTTATTTCAAAAGGTTCGCCGATTTGTTCGGAATACTTGGATAATGAAAGAGCGTTTTCAGCACGACGAGCGACTTCGTTATCTAAAACGATCTGTAAGATATGATGTTGAATTTGGATTATTGTGTTTATGCGACATTACGAGCTAGGAAAGTACTTTGGAGCGATGAGTTTCAACGTGGAAATTTTTCGAGTAATGTTTGCTTAATCGAACAAGATGTTTCTTGTGCTGATACGTTGCTCAACGATTTCCTAGCTCATTACACTTATCGAAATAAGATAACGGTGTTTACTAACGGAATATCCTGGGCCAACAGTCAAATACGCGTGACCGGTTAACGTAGCGATAGTTATTAAATGCGGATTCACCGATTTCAAAGCTTCTTCTTTAGCCTGTGTTTGTACATTGATTAAATAACTTTCGTAACGATATTTCATCTAGGAATAATGGGAAATTTACATAACACAAGGGATCAGTCATAATCGTTCGTCCTTCGGCATCGGTATTTCCAATTCGAATCCTTGAGCCGGATCTCGATTGAATGATTTCATCAGCTACGTAACAGTTTTCACCTACGCTGTTCCTTACCATACCCAAAATCCCGACAACTTTGATATTTGCTGGTTTCAATTGAGCGACAGTCTGTAATATTGGGATGAAAATTAATTAACGATAAAGAAGTCTAAACCATCGGCAAGATGTTAAATTACCTTTAAAAATCCGCCGACAGCGGCAGCACCGCATTTATCACGAGACATACCGGCCATGATGCCACCGGCTTTGATATCAGCTCCACCGGTATCGTAAGTTACACCTTTGCCGACGAGGAATAACGTTTCCTGCGGAGCTTCAGCTTCATATGTTAAAATAATTATACGTCCTCGATGACGTTCGATTTCTATAAGAGGGTTTCAGTTATGTTTGAAAAGTTATTTATGGTTTGAATATTGGAGTAGCTAACTAAGCTACTAACCGTTTGCTGCTCTATTGACGGCAGCGAATAATGGGAATTCTTTTTCGAAAGTACTTAAATCGCTTATAACGCGAATAGAAACTGGTTCATTTTTGAAAGCATCTCTTATATATTGCTCAACTTTAGGAGGAGCCATGCGTTCGGGATCTGAACCGCCAACATCTCTGGCAACGTATCTAAAAGCAAAAAGGTACAAATGGTGATGTCAAACAAGTGATGAAACACGTATTTTGAATGTTTTCGATGAACATGTACCTGCCATTTTCTAAAGCTACAGCATTTTTTACAATTTGATCGAGCTTTTTCGGCTGCGTACTGTAAAGCCCGAGTTGTTTAATTTTCGGAAATACTTCAGGTCTTTCTTCGCGATACTGCAAATTCTGCAAAAAACGAATTCATATCAATGTAACAGGAACTCGCGATTACATCATTCTAGGTAATTTGATAGCAATTAATTTTCTTACATAATCGGCGCAAACAATATTTAAATAAATCGAATACTTAATTATTCGGTATTCGTGAGATAATTAAACGAAGCGTGGAATGTTTCAAAAATAAAAACGTATAATGATTAGAATTATTCGGTATGTTACAAGAAATAGATAAACTATAGAAACTCATTATCAACTTATCATATACAAATGATGATATCAAACGGAAAATAAGCATTAAAAATGAAAAAAGCTCGCTAATTACCACATATAAAGCTTCAAAAACGCCTAACAAGGTGACGAGTTGACAATACGGGAAATCTGCATAAGGCGAAAGAATCACCAAAGGAGTCTTCACTCCTGCTTTAAGAGCTCTGCGAAACAAAAAATGCGATAAGCAGTATTCTACTAAAAATAATTCTTTCGAAGTGGAATTGAAGTGTCAAATTAAACTCAGTAAATAAGTGTTATCGCATATGAGTTTGATAGCGAAGTACATTGTACAACCAAAATGTGTGAAATTAGTAATTCATGACATTGAATAATTTCTATGCATGAATTACCTTTGAATAGCTCGCTTTCCGGCTTCTCCAAAAGAACGAACGTCGTTGAAATCGGGGTTAATAGATACAGGAACGTAGACAAGTCTACCAGCGGGCAAATTTACTTCTAAAACAGCTCCTTCGTTTTCAACTGCTTTGTCGATCTGTAACGTTAATTATCCACGTGAATATTTCTATTTTCGAGTAATCATTTGTATAATAAATGATGTTGAATTTATTACAGAAAACGCCTTAGAAATGACAGACTGAATTGCTGCATCTGGTGCATCACCGCCAAGTTTGGAAGCTGTGATATAGAGAATACCATCATAACCAGGTACGTTCAACGATTTTTCTATCTTTATCGCAAAGGGCAATCTGAAACAGTAAAAGATCAACTTAGGCAATTAAATACAATTACCTTACAAAAATGTAAATGAAGTAAATGCAAAAACTATTATAATTTGAGATTCGCATCTTGAGAGCAATATGTGTTATACTAACCCGTTAACAAGCGCCATCTTATGTATTTCCGATGGAAAAAAGAATACTGTGTACCTTTACTAATCGCTTCTTGACACTATGAGTGTGAACCTTGTTAATTCCACATAAGATACGTAAGTGGAGAAATGAAGTTACAGCAGAACTCAGTTTTAAAATGAAATGCCAGCGCACAGCTTATCACTTTTTATCAGCAACCTAATGTCGGCGGAAGGAAAGGAGGGAATAAAGTAGTAGGAGTTTGAATTGAAAATACCGAAAACAATACGATAAGGAGTTTTGTACGTTTATGATGCAATTTAAATTTATTACTAATCGCCGTTTAAACAGTAGCGTACCAGTATTAAACGAGTTTTCGGCAATTTTTGAACAAATAATTGAAGCAAAGACGAATACTTGAGCTTATCCAAGCGTTCATCAACTTTGCCTACGTTTTACATCACTCTTGTTTCTTTGATTGGGGAAAAATACATCTCTATGCTTTACTATATATGCAATTGCAAAAAAAGAGGAACATTTCTAGCATATATTGTTATAGAATAATGCAAAATTATAAAGCTTTTGACGAGCTTCGGAGAATTTCGAGTTTTTTCAACTTTGAAATGATTGAAGTTTAACATGTTGTAGAAATAGTGAGATACAAAAATGATGAAACCGATTAAATTACAGATTTATCTATCAAAAAAACATTGAGGGAAAGACGAAGTAGCTATTAATCTATAATCAAAATTAGTATGTAACAGCAACAATTATTTATAAGATCAGAAAATGATTGAATTTATTAATAATGATAAATTACTTAAATTTATAGAGATCATTATTTAAGTTAGAAGTTATTAGTTATTAATTACATTCTTCATCGTTGTATTAGCTTTGAATAATTTGCAGTATTTTTTTGAAATCATGAAATGAAATGTAACCAATAATGAAAAAAATACAAAATTAAAGAACAAATTTAAAAATAAAAAAATAGAAAAAAAAAACTTTCCTAATCGAGAGATTCGATCGTTCATCATCAAGTTGTCGGTCTGACTCCAATTTCGGTCGTTTATTGATTCGTGGTTCAACCTCTGTGAAAACAGCATGAGCTGGGTAATTATTGATAGTGGAAATAACAAACGCATAACTCTAATCTAACTTCTGATGAAGAAGATAAAAATTGAGAATTTGAGATTCAAACAAAAGAATTAATTTAATAATGACGAGTGTTAATGAATTGAAAAATATACATTATACTTGAGTTAGTTCGTGAAGTTTCAATTCAGTGTTCGTTTTTCTGGAGATGAAAACAGTGTAGTTTTTTGTTATAATTTTGTTCATTATTTTATGCTCAGAAGAATGGATGATAAACTTTGGGTAAGTTCGTTGAATTTTATATTTACTGTTTTTCTTTTAATGTTCAATATTTCATGTATTACTTATTGTTTCATGTATTATACTTCCAAAACTTCTTGTTGATGAGTAACAATTATTGCAGGATATTCTTCCAAAATTTTACGAATATAAAATAGTAAGTTTTGAAGAAACAACGTCAAATGATTTTGACGCAACGTTCAGAGTTAATTTATTTAATGAGAGAGCAGTTATAAATTGGCTTAAACAGTTTGAACTGTGTTCTCTGACGAATTTTCGCGTGGCTAGAACAGTCCCAGCGAAACAAACCCGCGTGCTGTTCAAGGTTAGTGAAAGAAACCGTATTAAGCATTAATTTATTTGATAATTTTAATCGTTTTTGTTTAGAAATATTATCGATGTCACCATAATACCCGAGCAAGCGAGATAGCATCTAAAACGAAAAAAGCACACATCAAACACACTGGTTGTGAGGCGACTCTTCTCATAACTGTTAACAATTCGTGTATGAAAAGGTAAAAAACGATGTTTAATACATTTGATACCATTTTTTTCAGTTGTTTTAATTTGCTATCTATATATTTCAGCTGTAAACAACTAGATGTTAAACGATTTCCGTGTACAGTGAAATATCATAATTTTCACAATCATCCTTTCTCAAGTGACGAATTATTATGCCACCGAAAACCTATCGAACGAATTGAGAAAAAAATTCGCGAATTGTTGCTGAAAAATCATACCCCAGTATCTGCTTTGAAAATACTGAAACAAGATCTCCAGCAAGAGTTCAAAGATGAGTACACGAAAATTATCAAAGACGGCGCCTTCTGTCCAAAATTGCAATGGATTTACCATAAATATTATTCCATATTTAAAGAAATGTGTACCGATCCTTATAAAATCAAGTATTTTCCATCTGAGATGATGATCGAAGAGTGTGAAGATACAGATTCTGATTCTGAAAATAATCAAATAACTGTACCAGTTTCACAGGAACAATTTTCTTTGAATGAAAATCCCAACTCGTCTTCAATTAAGGATGAAGACATGATGTATGACGAATATATATCGTCCCCTTCGGATAAGTTGTTATTTGAAAATCATTTTGTCGAAGTTTACACCTTGGGCCAAAATGACCTAATTGACGAAGAAAACGAAGACGTTTTTATTCCTGAAGAAAATATCACCAGTTTGCCATTAATAGCGGATGATAATTCAAACGAAGATTATAACGAATTACCAGTTGTAAAAGATTGTATGCCTACCAAGCAAGATCATGATACTTCCTCTGATGCTGGTAAATCAATTTTAATTGTAGATGGTAAGATGGAAACGTCCAGTAAAACTGTTTCATCTAAATTATGGAGTGATGTGACTGTAAAACAAAAAGTTATCGAACTTAATGAAGATGACTTGAGTGAAATATTCGGTGATAATTGTGGTGATATGAAAATAAATGATGATATTTTTCTACCTTCTATCAAAGATGAAATTCAAACCTACAAAACGCTCGATACGTAATTTCTTGAAAGTTTTTTTTTGAGGAATTACTTTATTACGAAATTTCTTGGATGCTACGTTAAAAAGGGAATTCACTCGGTGAAGTTGCGTTGTTGGAATTCTTTCAATTCTGTATAGTTTTTGTTCATTTGTTTGTTTCCTTCTTCGTTGTTCTGTTTTATAATACGTGTCGATTATGTTTTATATGTGACTGTCATATCGCTGAATGTTTTATAATTTAGTAATATTGATATTATTGCTCTGAAATAGGTTATCTTAAGAGGTAGCGTGTAGACCTAAGGGCTTTCTGAAAACTACATAATTTCATTAGCACTATAGGTTTGTGCGGTATCTATCAAGTTATGATATGTTTAGCTTGAAATTGGTTATTTATGGAACAGCTGCATCCGTTTCTTTTATGTTATAACCAACATGACGAATATATCTGTATGATGAATTAATTATGGAAAAGTTACTTCATTACTTTAAAATATCTGTTTGACGAATAAAGATGTTTTATATTATTTTTCATGGTTTTCAATGATGTGTTCAATTATAGACTGGTGGTTTAAAATGATAATTGAGTTCTGACTTTCTAACTTGAAGATTTCATTTTCATTCCATACTTAATGGAAATTGGAAATGAATTCTCAGCCTCTGTTCTATCTTCTGTTTCATGTATTGTTGAAGTAATGAAGTTGCAACGTAATGGAATTCTTGAAATAAAAATGAATTCAATGAAATTTTCAGTTGTTAATGTCAAG
The DNA here is from genome assembly GCA_003261595.1 of Maconellicoccus hirsutus. NCBI lineage: Eukaryota > Metazoa > Arthropoda > Insecta > Hemiptera > Pseudococcidae > Maconellicoccus > Maconellicoccus hirsutus. The sequence goes on along the minus strand of QBDW01000171.1, from coordinate 142,440 downwards.
AATTTTATAAGTTGTTAGAAATTTAAAAATTAAAATCGAAATAAAAATGAAAATTGAACTAACACACTAGCGCTCTTATTTAGTTTATAAGAAGCTACAAACACGTCCGATTTAATATGCGCAAATGAATCATTTGGTTCTTACTTATTCATTCGAGTGACGCGTTTCCCATGTAAATGAAAATGCTAGAAGATGAGAAATCGGAGAATTCTTTTGATGTTGGCGGATGGATTTTTGTCGGGTGGTGATGAAATAATTTTTCATTTCATGCATTAATTAATTAATTTAAGCGTATTTATTTGTGAATTCTAAATTGCTGACCATTAATTTATCGAACCGTGTATTAAATTTAAATTACGGTAATGTGTACTTTTATTAAATTATAAATACATCAAAATTCACAATGACGGATAACAACTGTGATTCTTCAAACGATTCCACTTCTAAAAATTCCAACTTCATTTGCGGCGTTGTGGAAGGTAATATTTATTTGGTTGTTCGATGGTTACAATAAATTTAAACAATTATCTGTTCTTCAGAATTTTTAAATATACTTAATTCTAATATTCTTCGTATGTTAGGATTCTATGGTCGACCATGGACTACAGAACAACGCAAAGACCTATTTCAAAAGTAATCTTTTTGTTTGTCTGTGTTAACGTCGAGAATGCACGTAGAATAATATACCTTTTTTTTTCAGATTAAAGAAATGGGGAATGGACTCATATCTATACGCTCCAAAAGATGACTATAAACACCGAGCGTATTGGCGCGAATTATATACTGTAGAAGAAGCGGAACATTTGACTGGGTTGATTACATCAGCTCGAGAAAACAACGTAACTTTCTACTACGCCTTGTCGCCTGGGCTAGATATAACGTATTCGAATCCAAAAGAAATAGCTGCTTTGAAGCGTAAATTAGAACAAGTATCGCAATTTGGTTGTTCAGCGTTTGCTTTGTTGTTCGATGATATCGAGCCGGAGATGTCTGAAGCCGATAAAGAAGTTTTTCAGTCTTTCGCTCACGCTCAAGTAAGATTCACGTGAAAATAGTAATCGGAAATTGTGTTCTAATTACGTTTAATTTTTTCAGGTTTCAATTACTAATGAAATATTTCAACATTTAAATCAGCCTAAATTTTTGGTATGCCCTACGCAATACTGTTCTGCTAGGGCAACACCTAATGTACGTAATTCGGAATATTTGAATACATTAGGTTCAAAGTTAGCTCCTGAGGTTGATATCATGTGGACTGGTAAGTACTATTGATGTGTGATTGTAAAATAATAAGCAAAACGTTAATCATGTTGGGATTATATTTCCAGGTACTAAAGTAATTTCTAGAATATTAAGCAAAGAATCCATCGAAGAAATAACCGAAGTGCTGAAAAGACCTCCAGTTATATGGGACAATATACATGCCAACGATTACGACCAAAAACGTATATTTTTAGGACCATATCAAGGACGTTCTCCGGAGATAATTAAAAAATTACGAGGCGTTTTGACGAACCCGAATTGCGAATACGGAGCGAACTACATCGCGATACATACGTTGGCTCAGTGGAGCAGATGTAACGCCGATGGTACTCCGGATTTAGTTCTTAGTAAGCATGCGATGGTGGTATGTAACATGGACAAGATGTAAAAATGAGATGTTTTCTAGATGAAAGCGTTTCCGCCGATATAAAGCTGGAAACCGAAACCGAAGACGGTATTTCCGAAGATATTCCTCCAACGTTGCCGGAAAACATATATCATCCTCGTCGAGCTTTGAAAAACGCCATTTTAGATTGGTTAACGGAGTTTAAACGTCATAAACAAGCTTGGGGACCGATATCGAAACCTCAACCGGCGGTAACCATGGCTATACCTATACCTGTGCCTATAATTCCGTCCATTAATACTTGCATGAGTTTAACCACTACGACGCAAGCTACCACTACTGTTTGTTCTCCTATTGTCGTTCCATCTCAAGCAACCACCGATGGAAATGCTGTTAATGGTAGCGATGGCACTAATAACCAATTACAAGCCTTAGCCGAAGCTTGTAATTCGGTAAGAACCCTCGTTTAAGTTTGATCGCTTAATTGAAACGGAAATGATACGAAATGATTTTTTACAGATCACCTGTACCTCCAGCTTGATGCAACCGATCACAGCTGTTCCTGTAATTTTGAATTCATTAGCTTCGGAAAATAAAGTCATCAGCGAACCGATGGAATGTAATTTAACCCCGGTCGATTCTCCTTCACATACCAAATCGAATAATTCGCTGGACGTTCCTATGACCGATAACTGTAATATTAACGAAGCTCAGAACTCCAACTCGTCTTCTTCCATGCAAGTAGAAACCCCAAGTCCTGGTAATACCATGGTCGTTGATTGCACTCAAAGTGATACAGCAAGTGAAAAGTACGATATTTCGACAATTCATGTATTACCTTCGATTTTCTTCATTTCGTGTTTTTTTTTCCAACAGAGATGACGATAGGGAATTACGATACGAAGATCTATCTTTGTTATGTGATTTATTCTATTTACCATTCGAACACGGTGCTCAGGGATTGCAAATTTTACAAGAATTCAATTGGTTAAAAAGTAACGCTCATTTAGTTGCTTTATCCAACCTACGCAAGCATACACGTTCCACTTCCGGCGAAGATTCGCCCGAGGTAAAAAGTCAAGTGCGATATTTACACATTCTACTAATATATTATTTCTTATCATCTTTCATCAACAACCACAAATACCTTCAGGTGCAAGAATGGAGAGAACGGGCTAAAAAACTCGAGGAAATTAATATCGCCGTTAATAGATTGCTCGAACGTTTGACTTATTGTAATAATCGTGAATTATTGTACGATTTGTATCCTTACATTTGGGATATGAGAGGAGTTATCTCATTGCTTAATTCCTACGTTAAATGGTTAGGTAAGTGTTGTCAACGTTGAGTATATTAGTGTAACTCTCTCTATGCGATTTTACTCATTAACTGGTTTTGCTGTGGCTTCCGAAATAGTTATTTTTGGTGTCGAAATAATTCGCGAATTCGTTAATTTGTCGAAATAAGATTTTTGTTTGCCTCGTCGATGCATGATGAAGTTATCGAAGAAATGAGCTTGATTTCTTGTGTCTGAGTACAAGAATAATTCCAAGTTACTATCCGGTACTACCACTTTCTATGAAAACCTTTTTTCTTCTCGTATTGATCCTACTTGAAAAATTTCTAATAGAAGTTGTTCCTGCCTTCCTGGGAAACTCCTTTTTTAACTTCAACCGTCTAGAAAATCCTCCTCAGCTTTTTTTGGTCCTTGAATTGGCAAAGTGGCTTGAAAAAATGATGGTCTTTTGCTTATCGAGGTGCTTTTTGAAGATGGGGTGTGTTTGGATAATTTTTATTTTCTTCGATGATGATAGAAATTGAGAATTTAAATAATGACACGTGTCAACGTTACGGTTATTCTTCGCGGAAGTTCGAGTAACTTCGAACTAATTCCTTTCTCAAATTGGGGCGAGTTTGAACAGGCTGTTTTTCTTTTCTAAATAGCGCAGATTAAAAAAGCATGATTATGACGTTATTTGCTTTCATCGCGGGCGACTTTGAACGCTTGCCTTGCAAATCTGGGGCGAGTTGGGACATGCCTCTAGCTGAAATGATCCTAAACGATGACAAATAAGTCGTCATGCATGACGGGGCGAATTTGTATGAACTAATGTATTAAAAATGGGGTGACTTTGAACGCAAGATCATTTGTTGTAAACGAAGATGCATTTGAACGAAATTCTAAATATAAGGAGAAGACTTCAAACGTGGCTCTTTACCTAAGTTGGGGTAATTTTGGACATATTTCACGCAAATTGTTTCGGTCTTTCTTTAATGAAAATAAAACCATGTGAACAAGGGTTTTTTTATAAACTTTGAGCAAATTTTATGATCTGGGCAAAAATTTTAAAATGTTGTTCAGGTTGCAGAAGTGGATGCTGTTCAATTTCACCCTGTTTAGTATTTACCGTTCGATATATCGTATTTTTAAGTTTACCTGTGTAATTATATAATTAACGGAGCTATTTTTAACGGTTTTTTTGTTTTAATTTATTTGTCTATAGCTTACGGTCATTTTCCGCAAACAATCGGCAGTTATACGTTGGGAAATTACACATGTACGTTTCATTATTATTACATGATTCGACGTCGGTATTTGGTATTTTATACAACGGCATTTTATTGTCATATTCATTACGCTGATGTACTTAGTAATAATGAAGGCAACAAAAATCTTATTTACTCGTTTCTCGTGTATTGTCTTATCGTGAATTTATCAACGAAAAGGTACAATATTCCAGTTACTATTTCTCTTTTATTTTCAGGGTTTTCTAAAGGTTGGAAGGAAAGTTTTATGAGCGGCGATCAAGAGCCGTGGGTATTCAGAGGCGGATTGACGTCCGATTTACAGGTAATAACTCGTCACGAATTTACATGGGAAAAAGTTCAATTATATGTATTTGTTGTATCGCTGGATGAAAATAGCATCATGATTGCGTTTCTGTTTATTCGCGTTTGTCGGGAATTATTCGGCTTGTAATTTCATGCATGAATGTAAAGTTGTGTTTTCAGAGCATTACTCCGATTACGAATCGTGATCGCGAACCGGATCGCTAAATGTGTTAGCAAATTTAGTAAAGTAGAGGTAATCGAATTCGGTTCCGGTGACGCGATTTGCAGAAGTTTCACGGATATGGCTGATTTTGGAATAAAAATTCTATTTTGTTTTGTACTGAATTTTACGTCGTTAAATCATAGAAATGACCAGCGAATTGAGCGCGATACGTGAACGTGTAATTTTAATTTTCCTACGATTTGCGTCTCATTTAAACTTTGAAGTTCGAATCGGTGCGCGATTCGGATGCGTAAATGTACGAGTAATTTTTGCGAATATCTTACGTTTTGGTTGAATGAGACGCAAACGAATACGATTACAGCGCTGCGCGATATTTTATTTAAATTTATCGAGAAAATTGTCGACTTGAGGAGTACGCGAAGACGATGCACGTACGCGGCGGAGTCTGGAAATAAATTACGTTGAAATTGTATATGTCTAAAAAAAAAAGCGTCATATTTATGTCGATCTTCGCGTACCCCTGGAGTCGATAATTTTCAATTCTTATTTTAATCTCGTTCCACGTAGAGCGTTCGTGTTTCGCCGAAGGTCGCCAAACGTCTGCATTCGCGTCGACCGATTCGAGGCGTCGATGATACGCCGTAGAGTGTGTGAAATTGACATTTTGGCAATGGTACGACACCTTTTAACGCGAGTTTTTCTTCGACAATATCTGTTACAGAGGTTAATACCCGTAGACTCGGGATCGGATTTATTCATATACAAAGCGCCGGAGGTGCCGAGCAGTAAGATATACACGATTAGGCCTTATCTGCTGGAGGACGAATTATCGGTGTACGACGTTTGTCGCAAAACGTATTTAGACGGATCGGACGGAACGGAAATATTTTCAGAGTATCCTAATTTGGCGGCGGAAAGGTACGCTTGTGGTTGTCACGTTCAGCTTATTTAAGTACGAAAAATATAGCTTTCCGAGATGTTCCAAGGGGAGGAGTCCGTTATGCGGGGGTTTTGGGAAGTCTGCTTTTTGAGACGTGGACACGTGAAGTCACCACGAGGACCGGACATATCTACGTATTTGAACGCGTTGTTTTTGTTTACAGGGGAGATTATAAAAGCAGTTTCGATCGAATGATCTTACAGATAAGTTACGCTGTTATGTTGACGTATGCGATTGGAAGTCGTTCGCGATGAAAATCTGCGAAGTGTTTTTTTTTATTTGTCAGAAGTATACTTATGTGTACGTTATTAATCGAAAAATTCTCGTATACGTCGACGATAACAGCGTAATTATGTAAAATTTCTAAAAATTATTTCGGTAAGTGAAGAAGCGCGTGCACACGTGGACGCGCTTCTCGAATGGTTTATTTTATACGAAAAATAACAAATTGCGTTTGAGAAAAATGTTTTCGTTGCTTTATACGGCAGAATTATGGGGATCGATTTTGTACGTATGCGCGTAGGATGTAAAATGATCGATGCGCGAGCGCGCGACAATGCTGCATGCGATGGCGCGACATGAACTGCACAGCTTCGCATTTAAATTTGATAATATCTTGTACCAACGGAAGATTTTCTTTATGTTGTACAGATTGGTAGGCCCGTTTGTTACGTTCAGTCCTGAATTCTGTTTCGTGATTGAAGATGACGGCGGAGTTGTTGGATACGCGGTGGCGGCATTGAATGCGAAACAGTTTTATCAAAAAGTGAAGACGGCGTGGATTCCGGAGATGTGCACGAAATATCCGGAGAATTTGACCGAAATCGATGATGACGCGACGGCTGCGACGCCTAAGGTACGAGATGGCTTCGCTGTGTGGTGTCGATTTTACATGATATTTTTGTAAAGACGGAAATTTATATTTTACATAGGAGATAATTCGCTATTTTCATTCATACAAAAATGATACTTTACCGGAGAATGTCCAGGCGCAGCATCCGTCGGTAATGTGTGCTTCCATTTTACCTGTGGTTTCCGATCCAGCTGTTGCTAAAAGATTGATTATTTGTTTGTTGGCGGCGTTAAGAGCCAATGGTAACGAAATTTTATGTGGTATTATTCAAGCGACAGAGTTGAAACGGTGTCTTTCTGTGTAGGTTCATTCGGAGTTTACGTAATGGTGAACGCGGAAGATAGAAATTTCATTGAATTCTATAATAAGTTAGGATTTGTAGAAATTTGTCATGGTATGAGCACCGAAAGTGTTTATTTAGGGAGAATGTTCTAGCAAATGTCATCGCTGAAAGTTCATATCGAGTCGTCGTTAAATATATTATCGGAGTACGTGATCAAGTTATCTTTGAAGGTACTCCCATCTTAATTATGTTATTCTGTAATTATCACATAAAAGAAAATCACGGTAAGTTTTATGTTGAAACTTGTTCATTACTTGTGTTAATTTTCGTTGTCTTAATTTATTTTTGTGAGGCCTTTTTTTTTTTTAATTCATACATTCGCGTTCATCTTATCCCAATTTTTTTTCCTAAAAGAAATGCAAACTATTGGTTTCTGAAAATTATCGGAATTTTACACGATGACCACCACGAATTGAGTTTTTTGAATTTATCATATCTATAAAATGATAACTGGAGGGTGCGTGTGGAAGGGGTGTATTTTGTATGCATGTTGTATAAATCTTTCAATTAGTTGTTCGAAATGACATTTTATAGACATAATCATTCGTACGAAGTATGACTTTTATTTGTACCAAAGATACTTTCGTGATCGAATGCTAATTTTGTTTATTATTCTCATAGTATATTTATGATTTTTATTCGTCGTATTATCATAGGTAGATCGTAATCTACGTGTAAGTAATTTTTTTTAGGTGCGTACGATATTTTCGTGATGTTATTATTATTTTAATTTTCGTTAACAGGGTTATTTGATAATCTTGCATAGAGTATCGTTTTAAATTACCTACATATTATTCTTATATGTTTAATGGGTGGTGAAATAAACGTATGTAATATTTCATTTTTTTATTAATACTAATTGTTTCAAAGATCTAAATCGAATAAAATTCAAAAATATCTTATTCGGCTTAGTTCCTCGAAAACATTAATTTTAATAAAAAAATGAAATTCACTGAAATTTGTGAAACGTTACCTCAACACGGTAATAAGTTAACGTCTCATAAATCTCAGTGAATTTTCATTTTTTTTTTTGAGTTGTTAAATTATTTAAGTAAGAAATTTTTCAAAAAATTCAATGTTTCAAACCGTTGGTTTGTAGCTTTAAAATAGACCGAGCTTAGGGTATGGAATTTGATGATCTTGAGCGGAATGTCGTTTGAAATAACCACGCAGTAATTCATTCACAATTCTTTATTCCATTTTATTCATTAGAAGTAATTTTTTCCGAAATTATTTCTGAAATTTTATAAAATGGCGAACGAAATCCATGAAGACAAGTTGAACAGTGATAGGTAGGTTACAAGAATTTTGAAATGACGTCATTGTGGCTACTGTTAATGATTTCTGATTGGTTCAGCCTAGCGAACGTTACCATCCCCACCCTCACCCCACTTCGTAATCAGCAGCAAAGAAAGTAGATGGCGTTGAATAATTTTATTTTTCTTCTCTATTTTTCCCTCGTTTATTATTCTTTGCAGTTCATTTTATTTATGAATTTTTTTCTTTTCGTCAGCTCGCTGTTTATTTACCATTTTGAATTCGTCTGTTAGTTATCATTTTGATTTTCAAGCGTTACAATATGGCTAATGTGCGCGACAGTGATACTTCGTTATGGCTACATAACAAATTGGGAACTTCAAATGATTCTTGGACCGGAGGTTCCATTTGCTCTCAATTGAACTCGGAAGTTTTAAGAAATATTAAAGAATGTTTTCCCGATCTTCAAACTCAAGTGAAATTGAAATTGCTTCTTTCGTTTTTTCAAATACCTCACAAAAATGTTCAAGAGGTAAGTAAATCTATTCATTTATTCGTTAAATATCTATAGAGTATCTCGTGAGTGAGACTTTTCCTGAATGATACGAACGATGATGAAACGCTGAAAAGTAATCATATTGCTTGTGATTACAGTGGCGGATGGAATTGGAAGAAATACTCGAAGTAGCTCAAGTTGATAGTGACAGATGGGTTTCCGTGTTAGCAGAAATAATGCGGAGCTTTCCCAGCAGTTCTTCGCTAAATACAGAGTTTTTAGAAATTAAGGAAAATAAACGTATATTTGACGAGTTACTTCATGATTTGAAGAAGCAACGTAAGCTATACACGGTTTAAAAATAGACGCATTCGTATCGACGCAAATAGTTATACGATTTTATCATTGATATTTCAGTTAAGAAACCGACCGACTTCAGTATGTTACCATTGGAATGCCACTATTTAAATAAATCCGCCCTAGTTAACGTTATCGGACAACCGGTTAGTATGATCGTTACCGAGATGGGCATAGCTTCTGATAACTAGTAATGATTATCAAATCATTATTTTGGTTATTTAGCCAGTACCGAAAAAACACTTTACCTTGAAAAGGAAACCCAAATCGGCCGCTGTAAAGGCTGATTTAATGCAGAAATCTGTAGACATTGTTAATAACATGAAGAAAAATATTTCTCCCGCTGTTCCGGTACGATCTCGTGGTATGCCTCGTAAAATGACCGATACAAGTGAGTTTAATTTTACTTCGTAATTGATATGAGTGATTATTTACGATGAATTTTTGATTGAAAATTGTTTAATCAAATCGGTATATATCAAATTGAAAGTTTATTTTGGAGATTTACGTTCTGTAAACGAAGTTTATTGAAGTGAATTACGCGACTGCTTCGGCAATGTTCGGCTTATGTCGGTTTTTTCCGTATGAGTAATTTTTGTTGTGAACATTTTTTCTCTGATATGATTACTCAACGTAATATTTTTGTTGAAATTTTTCCATATCCGATCGCTTTAAAATTATGATAATATTGATCGTGATTACCATTTACTGGTTGAATTCCTCTTAGGCTCAACGAAAGTGAGAATTTATAGTGACTGAATGTATCCAAATCGAGTTTTCGCTTCGACAAATATTTTAGCACTTGATGCGGGTTTTTTGTTTTTCAATAATTAATATCAATTGACATTAAATTATTCAATTTTTATTAATTTTAAATTTGCATCTATGAAACTTCTGAATACTTTTTACATAAGAAATCGTTCTGCATTTTTCGCGTAATCAGAGACCACTCGAGAGTATTAATATTTCATATTTTTTCAGCTCCTCTGAAGGGTATCCCTAGCAGAATTCCCAGTAGCGGATTCAGAACGTCAATTTTAAGCACGAATAGTAATAGGCCTACTCCTACTAGACCTTTATCGGGTCGTAAAGACTGCGCCATTAAATTACTCGATATCGCGGAGCAACCATTGGGTTACGCTCAAGCTAAAAAAAGAAAGAGAATGTTAGGTTAGTGAAATTTACTCCTGGAACTATATCGCTGATTTGTAATCTTTAACATTTAATCGTATTTTGATACTTAACAGAAATAGAAGAATCGAAACGTGCTATGGAAGATTCACAGAATACTTCTCTCAATGGTAACGAAAGTATAAATGGTGAAAATAGTAATTCCCAAAATGCCGATATTATGCAACCCCCGCCTACACCGGCTACTCCTGATTACGCGGCTGGCCTAACAGCTTTAAATCCGCCTACTCCATCGGTTGTAATTAGTAATAATAGATCTCCGATACATACGCCGAGTCAAGCACCGAGCACTCCATATAGTCAGCCTGTTACGCCGTACTTCCAACCTACGTCTGTTTTACAATCACCGCGCACACCGCAAACTCCATCGTACACTCCAGTCATCATGGATAGTTCGGGTAACTTTGGTTTTCCAGAATGCGTTCTTCTTATTATTCGTTATTTTATTCCGTTGTTTTATTTTCAACTAATCTAGCAATCGAAGAAGAAAAACCCGCCACGAGTACTATTGTTTCTCCGCAAAAACAACAGCAACCTCAACCCCAGCCAATAGCGCAGCCACAAGCGCAGCCTCAACAACAAGTGCAAGTTCAAGAACCGCAACAGGTTCAAACTCCACAGCAAGTAGTCAAGGTGAATTTTTTTTTTTGGTAGCAAAGTATATTTCAGTTTTAAAAAATTACCTTTTTTAATAATTTAAAATCGTTTTAGAGCACCACAACTGTAACAACATTACCTCGTGTCACTACCCAGAATAAATCGCAAATGGTTTCTGTGGCTATATCGTCACGCGACGCCACTCATCCGCCGCTTAATTTACCTGTAAGATATCTCGAATTAAGTTCTAGTATTAGTTCATTCAACATCGGTATTGATTTTGTTTTACTTTCGTGTAGAAAGAGCAGTTGGCTGAAGCTCAGGAAATGTTCAAAAACGCTAATAAAGTTACGACTCCTGAGAAAATTCTCATTTTGAGTTTCATGGCTGGTTCTAGAGGTAAGAATATTATTTCTAACGAGTTATTTCGCGTCAACTTGATGTAAAAATAGACCAAAATTCGGTTACATGAGATGGCGAAATTTCTAATTGTCGTGTACTGTTAGCAAAGATTGGCTATTACATGATTTTTTTTTCTCGCAGAAAATCCTTGTCCGCAATTGGGCAATATAATGACAATCAAATTGAGCGAAAACAGAGTTTCCGTCGCGGAGGCGGACGGCACTTGTCGTACATACAACGTGGAAATGCATTTTCAAATGAATTACAACACCGGAAAATGGAATTGGATTGAGAAAAGACGTGAAATTGATGCAGGAGCTTCATTATCATCGTTAGCAGCTGTTGCCGCAGCTGCTGCTAATAACGAGCAGTTTTCGCAACATCAACAACATCAACAGCAGTTGACTTCATGAGCGTGCGAAAAAAATCGATTTTTTTATTTTGTTTTGTTCGTCATGTCTTCTCTTGTGAGACTAATATTTTTCCGAAAAGGTTGTATAGTTTTCTTTTTTATTATTTCTGTCGAAAATTTAGAAGCTTTATGATAGTTAATGAGCGATTTCTGAATCGAATTTTTTTCGCGCCGATTTTTCGTGTACGAACTTTCAGTTCTGATTTTTACTTAATGAGGCTTATTTTGTAATGTTCGAGTCTACGGCTTAGTTACCAAATGATAACTATGTTTAAATGTTATTTGTATGTTTACAAATAGCGTTTTTCCTTTTTTTTGTAAAGTTCATTATTATGTAATAATTTGTGGCAAATTTTGCTTTACAAGCGACAACTCAATACGTTGCGCAACTGTGTAAATTTGAATTCACATACTATTCATTGTTTAAGATTATTGTTCCCTTTTTGTAATGGAATTGTTTTTACGCTCGGATATGTAGTGATTACGGAGTGTTGAGGGTACATCGATGAAATTTTTCAATTAATCGATTCTTTAATAGCAATTATACATAATTTTGATCATTTCGAGCTTATTAACGCTGCTGATCGTTGTTTTTGTGAATAATTACCTAACTAAGAAGAAAGTACCTAAGGATAGATAATTTACGTTATATTGTTTTCATTATTACTTAACATATGCGTATTTTAAGATTATTATTCGTTTGTATTAAAATTTTTCAAATGTTTTATTCAAATTTATTTTGTTTTCTTGATGAATTCTCATTCGTTAGTTACCACCAAAGATGATCTACATAATAAATCAAGACGAAATGATTTACATACGTCTACGTATACCGCTGTCTACATTGTCGCATGGGTTCCCAAACCATACGAAGTGTCTAAAAATAAAATAAATTATTTTTTGTCATCCTAACAAGAAGAACATTGCAAAAAGTGTTTCAATTTACTGAAAAGAGAATACTGGATATGAATTCGACCTCAAATACACACCATTTCCCAAGAAATGTCGAGATCAGAACTCGACCGGACGGTCCGTGCGTGCTAGAGTAAAACCGAGGGCAGCAATCGATTCTACGGGTTCGAAAACCTATATTTTGACTCCTCACACGTCTTGATCGGTCTTGTGGGGCCCAAGATAAACCTAATAAAAGTAGCTAGTGTTTCGTGAATACGTAATTAGGCGAAAATATGCTGCCAGAACGCTTTTTCACCTAATTAACGTATTCACGAAACGCGTCTACTCGTATCAGATTTATTGAGAAATATTACAGCGCTACCTACCGGATAACTTACCGAGCACTGAATTCAAAAATTATCCGGTAGATAGCGCTGTAATATTTCTCAATAAATCTGATACGAGTAGACGCATTTCGTGAATACGTTAATTAGGTGAAAAAGCGTTCTGACAGCATATTTTCGCCTAATTACGTATTCACGAAACACTAGCTACTTTTATTAGGTTTATCTTGGGCCCCACAAGACCGATCAAGACGTGTGAGGAGTCAAAATATAGGTTTTCGAACACGTAGAATCGATTGCTGCCCTCGGTTTTACTCTAGCACGCACGGACCGTCCGGTCGAGTTCTGATCTCGACATTTCTTGGGAAATGGTGTATGTTTGAGGTCGGATTCATATTCAGTGACCTTGACTTTGTAAAACAAGACATTTTTCGCGAAAAACCACTGGTTAGAACGGCGGTAGTTGATTAATTACGTAAGTCACTGCCTACACGCAAGTAGGTATGCAACCAATACAACACGTAGAAAAGTAATTAATCAATTATCGCTTCTCCAATGCGCAGAAATTGTCAATAGATCTCTCAGTACATTAAATCGAGGTCGCTGATCGCGAATATAATCTCTGTTTTGCGTTATCTCCCATAATTTGCTCAAAAACGTTTTATTTCCTATGAATTTAATTTCGATTAAAATCTCATATTAAACTTCGGTGGAGGATTACAAACTTTCAAAAAATGCGTGAAATTAATATCAAGTAAAAATGGTAAATATTCCAAAATAGATACTAAAGTATTCACACAGAAGAGTATTTATTTCAAAAACCTTAAATGTGTATACAGTCTTTGGCTTAGTAACTAACAAAATGGTTGGTAAACGAAAATACGACACTGATGAATTTGGAAAACTTCAATGGCTTTATCTACTTCATGATCGTTACATAATAATTATTAAATTAAAAATCTCTACACGTTAAAACGACTTCCACGCCACAACAGCTCTCTGATCATCGGGTGCTTCACCAAATGGTTTTGTGCCATCTGGAGCTACGTATTGGTTTACTTGGTAATCTAGTAATGTTTGATATCTGAACACATCCTTTCCCAATTGCTGAAAATTTCAATAAATGAGATCAAACCGTCATAATTATCGAAACAGGAGTATAAATGGCAATTACATATCGCGTGGAAACGAATACAATTCAAGTAATTACCTGAGTAAGTGGATTAGTATTGGTTGTCAAGACACCGCAAAATCCTTTAGATTTCGCTATTCTAATGACTTCGGTTTCCATGAAGGTAACTATTTCGATATTTTCTGCTGCATTCAAAGATGTATCTGTACCAAGCATGAAGTTATGGAGAATTTGCCTTTTTCCAACGGGTAATTTTTTATCTCTAAAATACAATGGAAAACGTTATTATTTCCGAATATGGAATTATTTTAAAGCGAAACATCAATGTTTACCTAATTGGTCCTTCGAGGAATTCCAAAAATTCAAAAATTATATTCAAATCGCTTGAAATGTCCACTTGGGGTTCATCGTGTGCGTCGAAATTCAAAGTTGTTCCAACGTATTTCTTGTGTTGTTCCGAATACACGACGAAACTACGAAAAATCAATTAACTCAATTGCCAAACGTATAAAGGTTAAGTATGTCATGAAAAACACCTCAAATTCTTGTTGACTAACGGCTCCCAAATAGCGTCTAATAATTCTGTATAACAATCGCATTTCAATTGAGGAATGAGCCACTGCTCTAAATCAGCTTTTTGATAGAAACTGTCTGTTATCATTCTACGTAAAGGGAACTTTTTAGCGTGGATGTGAAAATTAATACAGATATACAAATAATACTAACCTGTACACGACATCTTTATGCTTATCATTTAACATTTCGCTTCTGTAATTATTTTTACCGAAATTTTTCGCATTGAGTTCGGCTACATCGGGTATATTTTCTTTGTCGTGTTTCTCAGGTTGCATTCGATTGATAATTGTTGCCAAATTAGGAGCAGCGATAAATTCCGCAATACCTTTTAAACAGCAATGAGAACGCAAGACGAAGCACTTCTGGTTACTGGAAAGCTACACCTACTCACCGATAAAATACCCCTTTTCTCGTAATTTGCTAATCGTATAAATGGAATTTAACGAATTGCCACCGATTTCGTAAAAGTTACAGTCGATCGAAAGGCTCTGTCGAGGGCTTAGGTCAACGGCCGATATGATCGTTTCGAAAAGACATTTAGCCGCTTTTAATTTACTGTTTTCCACGCCTTTGAAATTCATTTCGACTTCGCATCGTTGAATTTTATTTTCTGTTGGAAATGCAATGAAGTGGTAATTTTTTATAGGCAATAAAATTGGCGAATCTTCGTTTTGTTTCAATCCATCACGAACCTGTGTTATTAGCATACATTTTCAGGAGCTTTTGTCTATCTACTTTGCCATTATTTAGCAGCGGTAAGTTATCTACGATGAAAATCTGAAGGAAAAAATAAATCAAATGAATAAAGCTTACTAAACTTATTTTCATGATTCGAAAAAAACATAGCTTACTCGAGGTATGGCGTAATGAGTCAATGAGTTCTTCAGCTTTGATTGTATATCGTTGGCATTAACGTCATATCCCTTATTCAGCGTAACGAACGCTACAATAGCCTAAAAAAAAATATAAAATTACCAAATTAGGTATTGCTGCAAGCTGCGGAAATCTGTTTCAAGAATAAGAATACAATGAGTCGAAACACAAGCTCAACCAGGTTCACACTTTCATTAGTTTTTTCAACGAAAATAATTTCTTTTACCTGATTAATATCTCCTGGTTTATAACAAAGCACGGCGCACTTCTGTATCGCTTTTAAATTATTCAAAGCGGCTTGAATCTCCGACAAGTCCACTCTTTGACCGCGAATTTTAACTTGAGAATCGGTTCGACCTTCGTATAATAGAACGTTATTCATTATCCTCGCGTAATCCCCAGTTTTGAACAATTTGTCGAATCCTGTTCAACATGAAAACACGTTTAATAAAAAGAAATTTGAAATAATCGTGTTTGGGTGAACTTACCGAATTTATCGAAAAATGGATTCTTGACGAATTTTTCAACATCTCGTTGAGCTACATAACCCGAAGCTACGTTGTAACCTGCGACGTACAGTTCACCTATTTCTCCTTGTTTTACCAGTTTAAGGTTTTCGTCGAGTAGGTATAAAATAGTGTTATCCAGAGGTACGCCTAAGATTCAAAATGTTAAATTTTCACTAAAATGACAAAATTAATAAAGATTTGAACTATTCAACTATCATTTCGTTCAAATTAAATATATCTTTGCCTTTGCAGATTCTAGACTGGACATACGAACGTGACATTTCAATCAATCGCAGATACGATAAATTACCATTAAACTCGTACCTACGTTCAAGAATGACGCAATATTTAGAAAAGAAAAAAAATGGAATATAAAATAATCCCATTCAGGCACTAAAACATAAACAAACCACGCTACCACATGATGAACCATAACATAAGGTCAACAGCTTTTCGTACAAATTGTGAATCAGAGAGTAGGGAGGTAAACACGATCTATTTCCACATAAATTAGACGATAAATCAAACCGCATTAATAATCATATGGGGCGCGTACTAATAATTGAAAGTTACGATCATATTCGCATATCTCGTTAAATACTCACGATTGAGATAATTTGTCGACGGCTTCGGCTTATATTTACGTCGTACTTGGAAAAAATTTCAAGGAAAATTGTGAATTACTCGTAGGTAGCTCACCTATAGGAATTTTATCCGCGAATACGAGTTGCTTGGTGGAGCTCAACTCGTAATACGACACATCTCCCATAATCTCGGTGCTGCCGTAAAAGTTACATAATTTGTATAATGCTTCGTTATCGTCGAATTCGTCGTATTCGCGAACATGGTTGAAAAATTTACTCGTCAAATGTACCGGTAATGGTTCTCCGCTGCATATCCATAGTTTCAGAGTCTTCAATAAATCACATTTCTACGCAACGATGATCAAATTGATACGCGGTACTGTGAATGTGTTAGCGTGTGTGTTGTAGAACTCGATGTTATACTTACGTCGTCGGATTGATTTTTAATCATATCTAAATAAACGAGAATAGCTTGAAGAAGCGATGGTACTAATACTAATCTTTGTATCTGAAAAGTAACAGATGTGATTTAAATATCCATCGATAGTGTCAGCTTGATGAGCAACATGGAACAGCGTATAAGACATCGTCATACAAAATCTACGTTCAACTTTGTAAAAAAAAAAATTTAGATACTTTATGGCTCGGATTAATCAAATTACAGACTTTACATAATATTGTACATTGTATGCTGAAAATTTATAGTTTTCATAAAAATTTAATTATCATAATTATTGATGTACTTTGTTTACATTTTTCCTCTTATCAATACGAATCTTATCCGCTATTATCATCCAAATTGATAGGTATGGGTTTCCATGCAATTTATTTTTTTTATTATTTTTATTTTTATTTTTTTTAATTATATTTTGAGAATTAATAAATCCTCGTGAAAGCATTCAATCAATTCATCATATTTCAAGAACAGTCAAGTTTCAACCTTCAACTTAAAATATTGAAATTTTAGATGATGAGGAGAATGTAGCTGTAAAATTCAGACATTATCAAGTTCTACTTTTTATATTTTTTTCAAATATACCAGAAAAAATGAAAACTGGGGTGAAAATGAAATAAAGAATTGGTGGTAGATGATGGAACATGTTCATCACCATTCATCCAACACAGTACTCAATACTCATCGCACTTGATCATAAATCAACTCCAGAAATTCGATTTCATCAACTCTCATCGAGCGAAACGTAACCACGAGAGTTTTGCCAAACAAATTCATCTTCCGAAACTTTTGAACTATCTCATTAACCTACCTTATGCGTGTGCAATACATGCACAAGTTTTTCAGGATCTTTGCTCGTGTTTTTCGAAAGCACAAGTAGAGTTCGAGGATCCGAGTACAAAATAGGTGCCCATATTTCGCAAACAGCATCCACAAAGGTAATTGCTGTTTTAAAAACGCAAATACGTTCGCTCGCTTCGAACGTGAAATTTCTCCATTGCCAATTCAAACGATTCATTACAGTACTATGGGCCAAACGAACACCTAAAATTATACGTTTATTAATTTAAAAAGTATACCTAATATGTATGTGAAAATAAACAATATAACAACCAACACACGTATTTATATTTTGAATAATTTTCAACCAATTCAAGGATTTTACAACGTAAGAAATTTCCGGGTTTGATTCGTTTCGTCTCTTTTTTTTTAAGGTCGTCGAAATGTTTATACCACACCAGAAGTAAAGTACGATATACGCAACAGGTATCTACGCTTTTACGCCCATCTACATCTCTCACTTACCTTTCGGAACGCCGGTACTGCCAGATGTATATAAAATAATCGCCGTCGATGAACCATTTTGATTGTGAGATTGTAACATCGAGTCATTAAACGAAGATTCATTCATCAAAGTATCATAGTCGAGCTTATATGCAAAACTCGAATGCTGATCACCTACCGAATGGCACACGATGAAATTTCAAACCAATTGTAAATCGAGATTTAAAACTTACGATGACAATCAGCAACCATAACCATTGGTTGGACTTCGTTTAGGATATGCTCAAATCTGTTTTTAGGTGTATCTACATCTAACGGTAAATAAGCTGCTCCAATTTTCCAAACAGCTAATAAAGTAATTATCAGCTTTTCCGATGTCTCCATGCAAACGAGTACAACATGATCTCCGTCTTTGTTTGTTTTGTATTTATTCTGTGTATGTAAATAGCGTAAAATCTGTTTAGCCAATTGATTACTTTTTTTCTCCAAATCGTCGTACGAAACATGTTTGGTAATTCCTTTTTCCAAATCTATCCGAAACGATATAAATAAGTTATAAAAACTATGGAAAATTTATCATCCAAGATATACAATAACCTTCAAATAATATGGCCAATCTATCAGCTACTTGGTTTTTTTGTACATTTAGCTGGAATAATTGATGTAATTTTAAATTATTCGGTACGGTTACCCGAGCTCCTTCCATAATGGAGTCGCCTCTGCCGCTGCCGCTCCTTTCTTCGTTCATTGTCGGATTTCTTCGTGCGTAGTTTTTTTATACCTGTGTTTATTTAGAGATAACACCGAAAAGGTGACGCTTAATAATTAATTATAATTTATTTCCGTTTCCTTTTTAAATTAACCTTTGTTTTACTTATATAAACTTTTGTAAAAAGCCTTTGAAACTACGAAATAAAAATTTTCATATAAACGAGAGCTCATATGACAAAATGTAATATCGAAAAAAGTCATAATTCAAGAGTCGCGCGACTCCATTGGCCTCGTTTCTAATTGATAATAAATGATCGACCGGGCACTAGATTGATATTCATTTAACACTCAATTAATTTTAATTATTTGCTCGCCCCAGCGTATTTTCTAATCTACTCATTAACTCGAAACATATCATTTCGCTGGCAAATTCCACGGAGAAAATATTTTTAGAATGCGTTCGAGACATAAATTGCATATTTTTGCGAATAATTACAAAAATCATCGTCAACGGCGACGTAACGATGAAAGTGAAACGTGCTCAAGAGGCGTTTATTAATTTAAAAAAATGCAACCTTGGCAACAATTCGAAAATATCGATAATCTAGCGCGACAAAATGTTAAAACTGAATATGAAAAAAATTTCCAAATATTAAATAGGTACTTACCTATCAAAACCTCTTCGTAATTTGCACAAACACGATGCAACTCGTAACAAATATCAAATAAATCAAAAAAATGAAAATAAAAAAAAAAACAAACAAATTCGAAAAAAATTTAAAAAATTGCAACAAAATACAAATTATATCGATGGTTTATTTTAGCGAACTGACAATACACCGCAACTAAATGAACTAATATCTATGCTCAAGTACAAACAGGCCTACATCAATTAATACGCGGATGGGAGAATTGGTAGGGCAATTTTCTTTCATGAAGTAATCAACGAATACGTTTAATTGTTTAGATAATAACCAAATTAATACTCTTCCGTTTTTGATTTTTACATCAAACCGGCGGCAAGACCTGCCTTCGAGATTTTGAGTAGCAGACGAAATGGCATATCTGTCGAAGCGCCATATCCAGTAAACGTCGCCGATAACTGGACCAAAGAAGGCGGTCTCGTATTGATGTGCGTTTGCAGTAGTAATGGTAATTGACCATTGAGGCTGATCGTGTAATTGCTACAATATAGTTTCGTCCATTGATAAGCGTTGTTTATTATCTTCACAAAGATAATGGTCTTCCGACGTGAAGCTCTTTGGATATGGTCCACGTCCATGATCCAAATATCAAGAAGCTGGTAATCTTTGATGTAAATTTCAATTTTCTTAACTATTTGGTAATTAATCGACAACAACCAGGATCATCGATCGTAAAAATCATTGCTACTTTTTAAAATTTTCAACCTTAGTGTACAATATATCCACATTTTGGAACCTTACGATAATTTATTCGAGTAGGCATACCGAAATAATATTCTTCCCGTCGCAGTTATAATTGCTTTTCAATTCTTACGCACAAGATAAACGAGTTTTTAATTGATTTAAATTTTTCTACAACTATCGTACACCCGCTGCCTCCTTCGTCCTGGTGTTTTTCTTCATACGGAAGCATGCTAATCGAATTTTTTACACATATGTCCGCCTCGTTTATTTATTTGTTTTTCCATTCAATTATCCTTCGTTTCTCGCTGCGATTTTCTTCTTGATTTATTGTTTTTTTTTTCCATTTCTTCCATAATGTTTCGTAAAATAAACTCGAAGCAACGGCGAAGAGATTCTGAATAAAATTACAATAAAAGGAAATTCTTCATAAATTCCAATCATATTTTTTGCATTTTTTCTTCTACAAGGAAAGAATTCCTAAATGAAAAAAAAGTCTCGAGGAAAAACCCAAATGATGTTTAACTCCACGTGAAAAATCTTGAGACAAAAATCACCAACATGCAACCGTCGTTTCATCTAGGAACATATCGAGGTAGGTGTGCAACCCCCCTCTTCCCCACCACTTCGCGTAGGAATTTTTCACTCAGCGCTTCAAAAAATTACACACAAGGGAAAAACGATTTAATTACAATTTTGGGAACCCTAGAAATCCTAGAAAATCCTTTTCGTGCAAGTAAAATTAAAATTTCGGCGATAAAATGTAAAAATTTTTGCCTCCACTTTTTACGTATTTTTTACCAAGATTTAATTTTACCCTCTCCCCACCCCTCCTCAGGAAAGGCACCATCAAAACATCCACCATCTCACTCTCATAAAATGGAATTTTAGCGTAATTTTTTTATACTAAATTAAAACGAAGACTGAAATGTTAAAATTTCAATTTTGAACACGTTTTATCGTTTTCGAAAAATTCAAGAATTTTTTCAGATTTTCATCGGAGCAAAAAATCTTGAAAATTCGCGATAGTCACTTTTTTACTGTGAAAAAAAAATACAAATAATTTTAAAAATCGATTGAAAAAAAATTATAAGGCTCGCACGACTGTCGATATTTTCCACCGCGTAGTAGCGGTTTTTTGACTATCACCCTTTAACGTTATAAAGGCTCGCGCAACTGTCGATATTTCCCACTACGTACTAGCGGCTTTACGACAATCACGCTTCGGGAATCAACGCGTAGGAACGAAGAAGGAATATTGCCGCTATAAATGGCGGGAAGTATTGATGGGTGAGTCGGTCAATTCCGAGGGTGAAAAATTTATTAAAAAATTAACAATTAGTCGTCCGATTTAAAACAAAAAATTGGTTTAAACGTTTTCACGATGATGTAAGCAAATGTTAAGAGAATCACGAGTCGGATGATCAATAAGACTTGAAGTTGAAGAGTCTCTTGATAATTACGCCAAGTTTTCATTACTTTTGGGAAAATCTGTAGATAGGTAGGTTGATGATCTGAGGGTCAAAGGTTCATTTGATTATTCCAATCTCCTGGTGGCACAGTATTAGAAATCAGGGAAATTACGAGTCTGTTGATGAGTTGAGACCTAAACGGTCTCTTGATAATTCCAATCTTCGAGAAGTACATCAGTATGGATTTGAGGATCGGGGGGTTGAATCTGCTGATGAATTAAGGCTTGAAGGGTTCCCTGATGATTACGTCAATTTTCAAGTAGTACGTTATCATGGATCCGGAGAATCACGAGCCCATTGACTAATTGAGATCCGAAGGTCTTGATGATTATTCTAATCTTCATAAATGGCACATCACAATCTTGGATGTTATTAATCCGTTGATATCCAAGTCTCAGGCTTGATGGTCTTTTGAAACCTCTGACGTTATTTCGATTCCAGTCATTAAAAATCAACGTCCTCGTGGGGCAGGGGCACGAGATATAAAAAATTCAAAAACCACAATACACGGTTTCTCGCCAAGACAAAAAGTACCATTATTTTCTCAACTCATTAAAAACAAGAGTATTCCAATAAGCGTATGTTATTACAAGACATCGGTACAGATACCCAGATACGTCATGTACACGTATACGAGTTTATCGAAGTGTAGTTACTGTATGTCAAGGTTTGTTGTCTGGTATAGAAAAAGTGCAGACGTTAACCGCAGGTAATTGACATACGATGAGTGGCGTAGTATTGTGAAATAAATTCGCCGCTTGGTTGAGCGTAACCCGAAAATCTAGGACTAGGTTATACATCGCGTTGTGTGTATCGTGTAGCGCGACCCACTATCGTTTTCGTACATCGCACACATACACTTACACATGCACATCAATACAGTAGAATTTTTTTCATCTACTAAAGATGTACTTGGGTTTTGAAAATGTTTAAAATTCTATTTCATAAATATCAATTGAAATTTATAAAGATGAAGCGCAACGTTCACGATGTCATTCTTAATTAAGCTTCGTTGGTTAGTTACGTGTTTTTTTGATTTCAACCATTTGTCGGTATAGCACGCAGTCGTAAAAAAGAAAAGAAAACCTTGGCTGGTTATTATTTTACGGGCGATATACGAAAGTTCATAAATGAAACGTATTTATACACAATACACCTATATTAATAGGTACTACCTATATAAAATACCTCTTGAAAAGCACATATACCAAGTCCGGAGACGTAACATTTTCCGGCAGAGTAGGTAGGAAGTGTATGGGTAATTGGGTATCTATAAAGACAACACACTGTTTTGTTAAAATGCGGAAAAGAGTGAACTCGATTTTTATAATTAATTCCATCAGCTTACGGCAGACCTTGCTGGCGGAGTTCTGCGTGTAATAATCATAAGCGTGTAATACCTGGCAGCTTAGCAGAATCACACCAATGCACGCAGACGTGCAACGAGATTCGCAGAACATACCGTCGCAATGGAGGTTAAATCGGCAACGGGCCCAAATCAAAGCACAGATAGATCGTTTGAGTTAATCGATGGTATGCCAGTTAATTACCGCGTGATTAAGCTGCAAGGAGTTTTACGCGTAATCTGAAATTCTGAATGACTACACCGGTAGGTGGTCCACTGATAAATCATGCTGCGAGGTATTCCATATACCGATAAACCTTTACGTTTTTTTCATCGTAGTGGAAAAATTTCAATGTGGGCGACTGGGCGTCATTTCGAATGGAAAGTTATAAGCGAGGTCCCCTTCACCTCTACTATTCAATATCAAATGTTTTTAAATTGAAAAAAAAAACAGTGAGTATGGCACCCTTAAATGAAGTCAAAATTGATAACCTCAGTTCTCAACGTTCGCCGGATCAAAAAAAAGGGCGCAATTAAAAAAATTTTTCAAACCGCCTTTCAATTTGTCATATTTTTGATTATTTTCTCGCGAAGAAATCTGTTTAAAAAACGTCAAAACCCTTTAACAACGTATAAAAATACGAAAAAAAGATTCTAAAAATTTTCCAAAATTACACGCAAAACTTGAAAAATTTAATGAAAAAAAAATAAGCGAAAAAATTTTCTAAATAAACAAAAATATCTACTCTGAATTTATTGCAGAAATTAGAAAATTTCGAAAAAGCGCTCTAATCAATTGCATAATTTAAAAATTACGCAGTTTCAAAATTATATCAGAAGCTCAACTTTGGCCCCACAAAATTCCACTTCAGGATTTTCAAGAAAATCAAAACTGCAAAATTTTATTTGTTCGGTTTCTGCAAAATTCAAAGGTTTTGTGTCGTTTTTTATACGAAATCCCCTCTCCCCTTCCCCCACCCCCCATTTCCGCTGAAGAGATATCTTAACGCAAAACCCTACTAAATCGCAAAACTTCACGTTGACGAAAAAACGCAGAAATACGTAAAAATTCAGTGAAAAAAAATTATAAAAATGTATAAAAAATCGAAATTTTGGAATAAAAAAATCAAAATTAAACAATTAAAACGTAGACGAGTCAAAATCGAAAATATTAAAAAATTAAAATTCGAATTAAAGTTGATTACAAAATTAAAAAATTTTTAAAGGCGAAATGTTAATGATTGAAATAAAAAAACATCGAAATAAAAAATTGAAACTGACGAATCAAAATTAAAGAACTGTAATATCAAATTCGAAAATTCGAAGAAATTAAAAAAATGATTAAAATCGAAATTGTTAAATTAAAATTCAAAATTCAAAGTGCATATTAATACAATTAAAAAAATGAAATTATTTAAAATTAAATTTGTGAGTTTAAAAAAAATTTAAATTTGAAATTAAGAATTAAAATTTAAAATATTATGCAAAATAAAAGTTGATTAATTAAAATATTGCAAAAATTTAAATTAAAAAAAAATTAAATTAAAGAAATTATTTTTATTAAGAAGTCAAAATTAAAAAATTAAAATCCAAAAGTCGACATTGAAAATTTTAAATTTAAATAAATTTTTGAAAATTTCTTCACCTTTATTTTACTACATATATTTCTGTTTGCGTTTGTAATCCCCTCCCTCTCCCCTCCCGTTCGTATTTTTTGCGTGATCGTTCTTTAAGAAGTAATTTTTCCAATAAAAAAATACGTAAATAAAAATCAATAACAACTCAAAATAATAAAACGGGCCATATTTTGTTGGAAAAGTAAATAAACATCAAAATTTACTATCAAAAATAAACTGGAGAAAATATAATAATATGTACCAGGTTTTCACTAAATAATCTTCATTCATCAATCCCATCCATATTCTTCACACTAAATCCCATTTTTCTTGTTAATTTTATTTCATTAAAATATCCCTGATATTTAAATCACAATGATTATTTTTAGGCCTTGACTAACTTGAAATTGTAATTAAATAATCAGATTTGTACAATTTGAAAAAAAAATCACATAATATTTTAAAAATTGAATACGACGTTCATTAATCGTTATATTGAAAAAATGAATAAATTTTTAGCCACATAAAAATAATTCAAAAAATAAACTCCGCACGAACACTTATTTCCCACTAAGTACCAGCGGCTTCGCGCGTAACGCGAGGAATCCGCTACGCTCAGCGGGCGTCACCGGCCCAACGTCCGAGCTACACGAGTCGGAAGTTGAACATCGCGCCAGGGAAATATGAGAAATCCGCTAGCGCTCGGTGGAAAATATTTAGTGATGTTCGCGCTTTCGCTTTTATTTTCAAAAATTATTTATTTCTTTTGCGAAAGATTTATAGATAAAAAATCTCTTTGAGAATTTCCAAAAGCAATTCTCTCTTAGACAACAAACCTTACAAGTTTAAGGTTCTTTGAACGATTAAGACACCTTTAATCTTTCGGAAGTACAATTTCATGGTCATAGTATTTCAACAATGTTGACAATAGAACGAGGGTTCTATAACAATGCTTTTCCATCACCAAGCCTTATACGACGCGATAATCGCTTCAACTCAATACCTTTTGTTTTAATCGAGGCAAAATTTCCGTACCGACGAATATAACCATCAAACAATCCAAGTCGTGCATCGAGCTCGTTACGAAAAACTTTCGACAATTCGTCCGAGACAACCAAGCGAACGTGGTCACGTACAAATAAAACAGTCGGAAATAGTAATTGATGATTTAATTTATGTGAAATGGTCTATAGCATGAAAAGGGCCATTGATTGACGAGGGTAAAATAACGATTACGAATGCGGATTCTACGCAGTGAAAAACGACGGAAATTGTAAAGTATCGGTACTCGGTTACAGCGGAGTTTTACGTACTCGCAAGGCTAAGATTCCTATTGTTACGGCCTCTGTTAATCGATTGCTGACGTTCCTCTTCGGATTGGACTTTAAACGTTTCATAGACGCATTTCACAACCAGTGATAAACACGTCAAAAATACTATTACAGCTATTGAAGCCAACGCGATTAAATTAATATAGGGAGTTTTTTCTAACACAGAATCGTCTAAACGGAACAGGCTACGTCCGTAGGCCATCACATTGGCTAAAATACTCGAATCTTCATCCAGACCGGTGAAAATTTCGGGGATTTTTCTGCCACCGATGATGTCGTTTATTCCACCACCAAAGCCCCCGATTAAAGGTGATATGCATTTTTTGGGTAGATTTACATTACCGGATGTGGTCTTGGTGAAGATGGTAGCCAAATTTACGTGTAATTCGGCGATCCCTGAATCGGTCACGCGTCCGATCTGCGGGTGATAAATTCCAGTAAGCGGAATTATTTTGTAGAGTAGGTGCGAGGGAAGGGATGCGATGATATAAAACTAGGATTATTTTCGTGAGTAAATTTCTCTCGTTGGAGTAAGTTTTTAAAAAATATACTAAAGATATCTCCATAAATGAAAAATTTCCCAAATCATGCATCTCCGGATAATATCAAATAAAACTTACCAATCTTGGCGTATTCGTGATGGCATCGGTCAAGAACATTTTCACGCTAATTGGAACATTCATCTGAAGCGAGACTTTTTTCATAGTAAGCACATCGTGATAAGCGCCTTTATACATGAACGCTTTCCATTCGGTGGATGTAATCTTGTACATATCATCGCAAATACCACCTCCGTTGCTTGCCGTCAACATCCCCAATTTGCATTTGATATTTCTCGCGTATTTGGCCGCATTCCAGTATAGTTTTATTGTATAATGAAAAGCTATCGCGCTAGCATCCAAGACATCATCGAATGCGTTCTGTCACAGCATGAAAAATGTGTAAAATGAAGAACGAATATGCGAATATCCATATTTCCTTCTAACTTACTCGTTTGTAATCCATCTCATGTTGATAATAATATTTACTAGTTAATGGGTTATTTTGCAAAAGCTCGTCCCAATTTACACCCAACATGTCGTAACTGAAAATTGTAATTTTTCAAATAAATTGAAGCAGATAAAGCTACCGATACGAATGCCGTATTCACCTGCTTTCGATTAATGTTACGATAGAGTAATTCAAAGGCAATTCCCATGATTTCAATCCGACCTGGTTCATGTATAAAAGAAATCCTGGTTTGGGAGAAGCACCCGTTTGAGACTGTGATTTCATAGAGACAAGTAGTGGTTTTATTTCGACAGGATTTTCAGCAATTACAACAATGCCTTCTGCGCCGCTCTTTTCGTAATCTGAAATTTAAAAAAAACAAAACAATTAACATTAATGGCGTTCTTAAATTATTTGTTAATTTGGTACGTAACTAGTTGGAGATGAGATTGATAAGTGTTTTTTTGTCCCGGAGATTAAATTAAATGTTCTTTTATCTCGAAGTTTGCCCGATTTCGTATTCCATTGGTTCAAATTTAAATTGAAATATTTTAATTTAATTTTGAGAATTGCGGAATTTACGATTTTTTTCATTAAATATTTTTTCAACTTGAATATAATTTACTTAGAATTGTATATTTTCATTTTTTCTCATTTTTTAAATCAGCATCGCATTTTTCAAAATGGCTACCAAATCGTCATTGTAAAAATTAGTAAAAAAAAACATGCAATATATTGCAACGTATGATTACTATGCAGATAAAAAAAAACGAAAAAATTCAATAATAAAAAGAATTGCACGAAGAAAGTTCATTGAAAATTTTTTTTTTCAAATGAATCATCGAAAGCAATAAATGATTGATTTTTATTTTACGTTTCGAAAGAAAACATTCTAAATCAAATTATCTATTTTTCATTCCCCCTCACTTTTTCAAGAATCCATCGACCAACCTTACCGCAAGTTCTTACGGTTTCGCGGCCATTTTGAAAATTACATTTATTTCGGAAGCAAACAAAAAAGTAAAGAAAATTTACCCATATAAAAGCCAAAATTTCGTTTTATATGAGAAAATTATAATGAATTTTTGGAAAAAATGAATAAAAGTAATGGGGCATTTCAAGGCCATGATTCCAAAGAGTTTGATATTAGGGAGGAAGAGGAGATTTCTAAACAAATATTTCAAGAAACGTTGAAATGACGTCATCAAATACCTCTAATCAAATCATCATATAAGGAATTATTTTTGGGCAAATCTTTCGGTATCTTCAGGACGCCGGTAACACACACACGATCAACTTCTCCGAGCAAATACTGCAAAGTAGCGGAAATCGAGGCGTTTTGATTTAAGTTGTGTTTTTCCGCCATCACGACATAAACGGATTTCCATTTTATTTGATTTAGAACCGCTAATATAATCTGAAAATGAGCGTGTTTTCGATATCATTCATTTGAAAATTGATTTCATAAAAGTAAACAAAAATATTCACTTTGCTTCGAATGGAAGTTCTGCAGTTGCCAACGTACAGCACAGAACTATCCATGACATGTTCATCAGTCGGACTGGCAACCATGGCGAAAGGTAAAACGTGGAATTTCTGCAAACTCGAGGTTACTTGATGAACGGCAACTAATTGCTCGAGATTGTCTGGACCAACGAATCCTAAAGGAAGATACACAATGGTACAATTGAATAACATTTTTATGAAAGTTCTCAATTTCAATCCAATGCCTATATTTATTACCTACCTAATAATAGAGGTGGATTGAGGCAAGTTTGATTGGACGAAACTAGACTTCTTAAAGCCGCATTTACGCCTTGGTCTTTTTGAATGGAGCAAGTATCTATGACATTTGCAGCTGCCCAAGATATTCATCATGAATTAACATACGATTCAATGATAAGGTGATTAGTGTGTAAAATAAGCTTACTCATGTGCATTGGTTCGCCTAGTAAGACATTGGAGTTGATTTCAGCGACGGTTTTTTCAATAATTGCTTGCTGTTGTAACCCTCTTAAATTTACTTTCGAGCAATTACTCGATTCATCGTGTAAATTTAATAAAACCACGACAATAAGATTATTCTTCGATTGCTGGTTGTCACACGTGGTAATAGAAAATGTATATTTCGGAGCAAGGCATAACAAAAGCAGTATCTTGCAGCAGCCCTCTAAAAAATATCTTGTTTAAATGGACACTCGAAAAATGCATAGCGCATAGTGCATATATCTACAAGACGATAATGCAAGGGTGTAATTCTACAACCAACGCTACGTATTACCTGACAATATTCGCGATGGTTTGCGCATATTGGACGAAAAATGATATCAGGTGGATTAAACTTTCACAGGTGGCATAATAGCACCGTTACGTCTTAAAATTTCATATTTTGGTACGTCTATTTAATCATCGGCAGTAGAACTTCGTAAACATCTTTGTCCTTGGTTAAGTTTCATATCGAACACGGTGTATGCAAGAATTGTGTTCGAAATATGCCTTCTATTGCACACTTTTGTCATTTATCGTCGTACTTAGAAGGATTCTTAACCTTAAGCGCTTCGTCTTACGGTATAATTTCATTATCATCGATTTTGCTGCTAGTTTTCCTCAGCTTGCAAATATTACGTGGTCTAAGTGTATGTAAGTATAAGTGTCATTTTTTTCACACGTGTATCATGTTTTTTTCTTCTTCGCGAATGTTTTCTGTAACACATGTAAATGCATTTGTAAATATATCGATGAAGCAACAGGGTATAGAGTGAATGATTATTGCGAGTGTCGTGAAACGTGAAAAATAATACGTACGTACTTTATTTCGTGCGTAATGATGAAAAGCTTCATAAATCGTCATATGGTAAGTACCAACTTTTTCTTTGTTGTTTGATTCAGAAGTGGTTCGATGGTATTTTTAAGTTTCCATAATGAACGAATGATTGCTTTATTCGTTATTTTGATTTTTTTTAATAATCGTTATTTTTTTCTCATCTTGATTCCATAAACGAAATCATACCTGAAAGTCTACTTTTAAAATATTTACAAAATTACAGTCATAAATAGAAGATAAATTAGATAATAAAAACTTTCTATGAGGTATCAAGACTTTTCGCTGTGCCCCTGTAAAATTAACAATCGATATACCTTCGTACATAGAGTTCATTCAAGTTGTATAACAGTTTTGTTCAAAACGATATTCGTCATTTTGCTTTGAAATTAGCATTTTCTTAATTATGAAGAAAAATTTGTCGTTTCATTAAAATCCACAAATTATCGAATCGAGTTCACAAAGGTCGACAACTCTGTGTGAACACGTTTCATATTTTCACTATGAAAATTAACTGAAATAATTTCCCTCTTCTTTTCGATTTATTTACTTTATTGAAAAAAGCAAAGAAAGTAAGGAATCACAAAGCAAAGCGAGATTCGACGATGAAATAATTACGAAAAGGTGCCATTTCCAAAAACATACCGCGCTATTTGCACAGGTATATGATACAAAAGAACATGAATATGGTTACGGGTACAGGTACCGGTCATCGATGGTACAGGTACGACCAAAGAACGCAGCACAACAAGAAGGAACGTGAAAGTGAAAGCGTACCAGAGAGTCATACGCGGATACGTTGTTGTACGTGTGCCAAGGCAACGTTTCATTCGCGTTATTCATGGATTAAATGATAAAAATTCGCGATAATTCGACGGTGCGTATTCGTAATAAAATCGCAAACACAATATGCTGACATGAAAAAGAGAAAAAAACCTACGTTACTTTAGTGCAATTCGCGATCAATATGGTTTTGGTTTTATCATTGTTATCACTTCTAAGTAAGATTCCAATTAAGCATATAGACGATCGGGTTTCGGAGATTTCAACGGTGGTATGAGACCATAATGAAATTTTCGATTGCAGGTATCACTGGCAACGTGATTGCTGAACAGTATCGCGGAAATGCTTTAGGGAAGCTGAACTCGTATCATCATCAAGTATCAGCCGACGTTTTCGCCATCGACGAATATACCTTGTTATTGGCTGGTTTCACGTACGATGGCACTGGCACGGATACGTTTCTCTGGGCCGGTGCATCAACACGACCAGGGCCTCAGGGTTTTATAGTTCCAAACGAATACGGAAAGTTAGTAAAAAACGATTATTTGGCGGCTATATTAATCGCACTAATCTGATTTTTCGATCACAGAACGGACGTCTTAAATCGATACCTAAACAAGGATATCAGAATAACGCTACCAGATCGTAAAAAAATAACCGATATTAAATGGTTCGCCGTATACGATCTTACTCGTCAGGTTGGAATCAATTTACTTATTTTGTTACACTACCAGCAACACCGAATTTGCGATTTTATTCGTCATATTTCTATACACAGAGTGCTTTCGGAGATGTGTACATACCCGAAGAATTCGAACCTCCTGTTCCTCAAATTATTTCCCAGTTGACTGGAAGATCTCATGGAGTTACATCCGCTCCCATTGAAATACTCGATGCTAAGACTATAAAAATTCCTCAATTTACCTATAATGGCGCTGGTCAAGGTATATAATTGATTTATTCTCGCTTATTTCTTATTTACATACATACGATGACATTTCAGATACGTACTTTTGGGTCGGCATCGGTCCTCAGCCGTCTTCCAAAGGTTACAAAGTTCCCGATGAGAATGGATAGTACGTTTTCAACATTTATATACTGAACACAATCGTACGTAGCTTCTGTTAATTAATTACTTTCATTTTTATCACAGTTTAGATCCACTTCGCGTTTACACCGAAGAAACCGTGACATTGGAATTACCTGGAGATTTGACTATTTTCGATATAGACTGGTTGAGCATTTACGACGTTGCCACCAAACAAAACCTCGGCTCTGTGATTATCCCAGACGAACCTAATGTTCCTCCGTCACTAGCCAAAATTACTGTAAGCTTTTCTATAACAAAAAACATCGCTCAAGATTAGCCGGAATTATTGATTTCTATATTATGTTCAAGGCTCATAAAACAACGCTACCAAATTGCGTACAACTACACAAAAATTTGCAAGTAGCATGGGAAATATTCGGACCACAGATTACCATCCAATTAGCCGGTCTAGTTGGTAAGTAAGAAATGAGTAAAAATATATTCGTACATGTATGTATATTCATGGAATTCACAGAGGAAGATGAATACATGGCTTTCGGAATGAGTGGAGCTAACGATAAGCCACAGATGTTAGGTAGTGATATAACCGTAGCTTATATGGATGGTCATCGAGGTTACGCCAATGATTACAATATCACCGCCGAATCGCCGTGTATCAAGGTGCTTGGTCAATATAAAGGTGTTTGTAAGGATGAACTAGTCGGCGGTATGGATAATAATCAATTACATACCGCAGTTAGAGAAGACGGAATCAATGTTATTACTTACAGAAGAACGTTAATTTCACGTGAGTGCTTTGCTGGTTTCCTCGACGTCGTATTTCTTCAATGTACAGCATAAATAACGTTATACTTTTCATAAAACAGCGGATAGCGGAGATAAAGAATACAAAATGGAAGGTTCTAGCCAACTTATATGGGCTATTGGTAAATTATTTCATGATAAAGAACCTGCCATGCATGCGATGTACCCAAGAGGACCACTCAAAGTGGAACTCCACAAAAAGGAACCAGTAAATTCATGCTTTTCATTTGTGAAAAGCTTTTCAAAAACGAGGTAAGAGAAAATGATACAAAGCATAAGTAATACGTGTTGTGTAAATATCACCGAATGTTGAAAAATCATCAAAACTTCACTTACCTACTTGAACAGAAATATCGCAACCAATTTTTCGCGAATTCTTGATATTGACAGTCAACAACTTTAATTCATCTATAATTATTAATATATCATGATATTTGAACAACATTTACCGCAATTTTTCTCTCTACCACTATCACATTGCTATTGTTGATGCTGCAACATGGACGAAATTTCAACATTAACTGATAAGAGCTATTTCGGAAAATTATAAATTTAAAGCAATGAATTCACAAAAATATTGCCACGGCAATTAATATAACTCGTTAAACATCATACATCGTCTTATAACAATAAAAACTTCCATATTTTTTTAGAATTGACACATGGGAACGATTCAGAATATTAGATAAATCGCTGCGAACCATCAGAGCCTCATTGGGACCTTCTGGAGGGAAAAAAGGTTATGAAGGAATAACGGGTAAATGAACAATAAAATCGATGGATAGTCGACGAATTGAAATGATTAAATCTAATGAATATTTTCTACCAAGGTATGCCTTCCAGTGGCGTGGTTTGGTACATTGATGGTAAATTATCACCTGAAATATGGATGAGAAGAGGCTTGACATATTCGATTTACGTTAACGGCGGCAATAATCCTCATAGTGCTGAATATTACAATCCTTTGATTATTACTGATGAACCACATGGTGGATACGAGCGACTGTCCGAACAAGCACAAAAACACGTCAAAGTTCTGGCCGGTGTACAGTTCACTCTAAGAGGACAACCTCGACCCACAGCTGGTAAAATATTTTACTAACATTTATTTCTTATTGAATATCAATCGTTTAATTTTTCTTCTCTTTATGGCAGTCGGACCGTTATGTCTAGCGAAACATAAAGGAACAGATAGACGACTAGATGATCAATATCCTATGTTCAAAAAATTCAACCGTTCGCTGTCGTACAGTTGCGAGACAGGTTTGTATTGGCGTAAAAGATTTACTGGTATTTATCATTAATTAAAAATTATTATTTTTTGTCATAGGTGAAGCTGCCATACTAGATATAACCCCAAATTCATCGTGGCCCGATACCGTTTATTACAACAGTTACACCAGAGTAAACACTGGTTGGAAAATACACATTGTAGACTCATTCAATTTACCTGGTATTAGCGGCGCCACATCTTTGCTCAGTCAATGTAGCGTACCTTTGTTCCTAGTAATCTATCCGCTAATATATCTTCATTTATAAATGTAATTAATTAGTCTTTACTTTTAAATCGCTCTCTGTTACGTGCTAAGTCATGTTTTAACTGATAATCTTTTTTATCTAAACGAGATATAAATTAATGAATGCGTGCAATATTAGCTAAATACATTTCGTTTCATTATAACTTCATTTCACCTATTTAATAATATAATAATATTGTAAATGAAGAACGAAGCCGGTAGTACTCGGAACCATCGTTTCCCATGAATTTACAAAGATCAGGCGATCGGTTATCAAAACCTGTTGATCGTGCAATAGTATAATCTCTAAGATAAGCCACGTGCCAATATTGAGCACGGATGTTGAATTTTACACGTGGTCACGATCTATATTTCTTCGAATGAAATCAACAGCGAAGTTGCACTTTTCATTCGAAGTATAAATGTAATGATAAGTACGTAATAATGGACTGACGTGTTCGGTGTTTTTCATCTACTTAACCTTGTAATTCTGATAAAATTATAAAAAATATAATCCGTTGTGCAATACTTAGTACTTGATAACGTCACCAATTGAATGATTTTTGACCCAGTAACGTTTGAACCAATGTAGTTTCATCCCAAGGGAAGAATTTCTGAAATTGTTTCAATTCCTTTTGGCGCGCCAACAAAATAAAAATAGTTCAAAAATGCATTAGTAGCTGGGTAAGGGTTGGAATCAGTGACAGATATCTAGAACAATTATTTTCGAACTATTATACAGATAAGATAATTATTTTATTTAATTAAAAAAAGGTTTGGCGATTTTGAAACTCGAGAATTTATTAGTAATACAACACAATCGAAGATAAACAAAAAGAAAGAATTAAATAAAATAAATAACTTAAAATAAATCGGCTTTTAAAACCCAATCGTATAAATCAAAAAATACTATTATCATTCACCGTTCACTAAGTTTTTGTCATTTGCTTCCTTCGGCCGATCCGGATCATCGGGTTTCATAGCCGGGAAAAATAATACTTCCTGCAAACAAATACAAACATATCAACTCGCCATTTATGATTTCATATAATAACAACAAAATTATTTACTTTGATATTGTTCGAATCCGTTAGGAACATGGTGAGCCTATCGACACCCAAACCCCAACCAGCTGTGGGTGGTAATCCGTACTCCAGCGCAGTACAGAAATTCTCGTCGATCAACTGTGCTTCATCATCACCCGCTAGTTTATCCTGCAAATGAAAAAATGCAGACGTCTTTTCCATAGAAGCTAACAGAATAAGAGAACTTTTATAAACCTTGGCTTGTTGCTCAAAACGTTCTCGCTGAACAGCGGGGTCGTTCAATTCGGTGTATGCGTTACAAATCTCTTTTTTCATGACAAATAATTCAAAACGCTCTGTCAAGCCAGGAATAGAACGATGCCATTTAGCCAACGGAGACATAACTTGCGGGTGATCGCATATGAACGTTGGATTTACACATTTTTCTTCTAAAAATTCACCGACCAACTGAAAAGCCAATGAACCGATTAAACATATTTATCGTGAGTAACATTATCCTCAACTCAAGTATAAACTCACCTTATCTAATAATCTAGCTGAAGTACGCGGAGGTGGACACTCGACAGAATGTTTTTCGCACAAATCACTGAGGAATTTATTAGCTGCTGGAGTTGCCAAATCGATAGGATCTGGTAATTTAACTTGAAGCACTTCTTCTAAAGCGGGGAACATGTAGACTCGTTTAAAAGGCGGTGTAAAATCAATCGTGAAGCTTTCACTTTCTTCGCCTTCTGGGTGGTACTCTACTTTGTAGGAACCATAAATACTTTTAACCATTCCTGGAATATAGAAATTCAAACATAAAATAAATACTTGATTCAATCATGGAGATTCGTAGTCAAGTACCTGATAATAAGTCTTCGGTGATGCATATGAGATCGTTATAATCAGCATATGCCATATAAAATTCGCAAGTTGTAAATTCAGGATTATGCGTTAAATCGATACCTTCGTTACGGAACTGTCGACCGATTTCGTAAACTCTATCAATACCGCCGACTATTAACATCTATAAATAGAAATTCATTAGTCAAATACAAGCGGTGGCACGTCATCGAATCTAAATTCACTTCACCTTATGATACAATTCAGGCGCTATCCTCATGAACAAATCTAAATTTAATTCGTTATGATGCGTGACAAAAGGTTTAGCTGTCGCTCCTCCGGCGATCATATTCATCATCGGTGTTTCCACTTCTAAGAATCCGAGAGAATCCAAAAACCCTCGGATGTAAGATATAATTTTGGCGCGAATGATGAATTTTTGACGTGTCCTTTCGTTAATTATCAAATCAAGGTATCTCTGACGATATCTCGTTTCCTATAAAATGAATGACAGCATTACACATAACTTTCCATGAAAAACCTATTAATATTCACAAAAAAACATACTTTATCTTTAATACCATAATGCAGGTGAGGTAACATATGAAGACAAGGCGATAGCAACGTAATTTTTTTGGGTATGATAGATAATTCGCCTTTTTTGGTTTTACCAGGATTGCCTTGTACTCCGATGATGTCTCCTCGCCTTATTTTCTCGGTATCTTCTTCATATTCTTTTTCAGTTGAGTATAATTTGGCGTTAGCCATCACTTGTAATTTGACTCCTTCGCCTCGTAAATCATAAAATATCAATTTTGCTCCCGAATTTCTAATTGCGTGGACACGACCTAAAATCGTTTGATACCATCAAATTTCATTCAAAATATATTCAATAATTTTACATTCTTCAAACACATACCAGCCACAGAAACGGAGACATCATTTAAAATTTCAGCATCTTGCAAGGCACTATATTTTTCAATATAGTCCTCTAAAGAAGTGGACACGAAATATTTATGCGGATAGGGATTGACGTTGTTTTGTTTCCATTGAGAAACAGTTGAAGTTCGCAACCTATGATATTCCTGTAATAACGAATATACAAAAGTAAACACGTAAATCCTGGCAAAACAAGTCAAAAACGTCATTAACATTTGGACTGATTTCTTCATCTGTTGCTGACTTGGCAGCTGAAGCAGCTTTAGGTTTTAGTTCGTCGGTTTTCTCCTTTTCTGCCTTTTCCTTGGCTTTTTTCTCGGCTTTTAATCGCCGTTTCAACTCACTAGAACATAAATTTGCCACGCGTAAGATAATCGGAATTTAACAAAAAACGACGCACGTTACGTGAATCTCATTTCTAAGTTCGGTCAACGTCTTCGATGAATAGTACGAGCAGCAAGGGATGAAGAATTGTGTTGGGAAAACAGAAATATATGAGTGTGTTAAAGAATGTACATCGTAAAATAAATGAACTGCTTACTTTTTAGAGATAACGCCGTCTTCGGATGATGCCATTTTCTATTAGCTGGACTTGACTGCGCGGCACATAAATAATTTATAGGTTTATTAGCGGAATCTTCAAACACTCGCGTTACATCATGCTTTGATGTTTCAAAATAAAATTTGACACAAATTTAAAATATTGGGTTCATAGTGCGACATTTTTTACAATACGATGATAACGTGACGCGCCGAACACGTGGAATGAAATTCATTTCCTTTGTTCAAGTGATTTTTGAAATTTGCCATCAGTGGTTTTTATCATGTATTTGTAATATGTAATTGTATTGAAAATTGAAGATAAATTGAAAAATTTTATTCCGAAATCAATTTTACTCTCAAAAAACAAATTCTCAAATTTTTTTTGAAAATGTATGATTATTTTTTATTTTTTGTTGGTAACATTGACAATTTAGTGTTGCAATATTTCTTATCCGTGAAGTCATTTCAATAATAAACAAAGTTTAATTTTCAAAATTTCGAGAATATCTAAAATTTAAAGTAATTTAATTTGATTTAATTGATTAATACGTTAACTTCTTTAGTGAATTAGACAAAAAAATAGCTAATTGGAAAAAGGTGCTATGAAACTATACTAAAAACTGAACGTAGAGTAATTTGCTACTAAAATGGAGGAAGGTAAGAGCGACAACGAAGTTTTCAAAAAACCAGCCTTTCCAAGCTTAGGTACAAGTAAAGCTACTCCAGCGGAGAACAAAATAGCCGAAACAGAAGAAAATAAGCCTATCGAGAAACCCGCTGAACCACCTTCACTCGAAAAGCCTTCAACCGGCAGGTCAGCGTTAAGTATTCCTTATACCGAACCATCTTGGGGAGGTCTATCAGATGTGTTATACAGTTTGGAGGTAAATATAATCAATACCGAAAATTAGTGATGTTATTAAAGTATCTTTTATATAATCGTGGTTTGAATATTTCTTTAATATCCAGGAAATGAAATCTGGTGTATCTCTACGCACAATTACTTTAGATCAAAGATCGTTTTATTGTTTTGGAAGAATGGAAAATTGTCATATTGTCATGGCTCATCCTACCGTATCTAGATATCACGCAATATTACAATTTCGGTCTACTTTTTCCGAAGACGATGATAAACGAGGATTCTATCTGTATGATCTAGGTAGCACTCACGGAACATTTTTGAATAAAGAACGCGTTAAACCGAAAACTTATGTTAAAGTACAAGTAAGCGTCCTAATAGTCAATTTTTCGGTATGAATATGACGTCGTAATGAAATTTACGACTTTTTAGGTGGGTCATATCATTAAATTTGGAAGCAGTACGAGATTCTTTTTATTACAAGGACCAGATGAAGACCAAGAAGAAGAATCTAAATACTCTTACACAGAACTAAAAGAATTACGTGATAAAGAGATAGAGCGACGCAAAACAGCTTATTTAGAAGAACAAACTAGATTGGAAAAAGAACGCGAAGAACGTGAACGAGAAGAAGAATCCAGAGGAATTGATTGGGGAATGGGTAATTCAAATTCGAAATTTTCTGCGTTATTTGTTGTCAAAATAATACTTTCAAGTCGTGAAAACTACATCGTAATACTTATAGGTGAGGATGCTGATGAAGAGACCGATTTGACGGAAAATCCTTTTGCTGTCACAACCAATGAAGAATTGTACATCGATGATCCCAAGAAAGTTTTACGTGGTTGGTTTGAAAGGGAAGGAGAAGATCTAAGATATAATGTTAACGAGAGTGGATTCGGAAAATTTCACTGTTCTATCGAGTAAGTCTTGCAATTTCATTTCGACTTCAAGCTATGAAATTTTAACATTTTTTTATTAGGTTACCAATAGAGAATTCCAACGGAACAAGTATGGTTGCAGAAGTTACTGTGTCAGGTAAGAAAAAAGAAGCTGTATATCAATGTGCCCTGGAGGCGTGCCGTATTCTTGATCGTGCGGGTTTATTAAAACAGAGTAATCAAGGTTCGTATTATAATTACTCATTTTTAATGTTAAAATTGCTTGATTATTTGTCTTATTTTATTTATTGTTTTTAGAGAGTCGAAAAAAGAAATTGAAAAACTGGGAAGAAGACGATTACTATGATAGCGACGAAGACAGTTTCTTTGATAGAACTGGTGACTTGGAGGTAAAAAGGAAACAAAGAATGAATCAAGTCCATAAAGCTCAACCATCAGTAGATACCTATGAAACACTCGTAAGTTGATTAATATTACCCCTCGATTATTTCTTCATTCATTCAAGTTATTATTTTTTTAGATGGAGAAACATAAAAATGTATTGAAAGAAATAGAAGATTTGGAAAAAAAATTACAAGCCACTTTGACTAATTCAAATCGTAATGTTGGTGGTTCTGAAGATACTTTAGAATCATACATGTCGCACATAAGCAGCGGTCAAATCTTCGATAAATTAGAAATAAGAAAACACAAGGTTAGTTTTGAAAAACAGTCATAATATATGTTGGATTGAACGTCTTTTAATTTGTTTTTCGTTTATTCTTCGCAGAATACGTTGATGAATTTGAAAAAAGATGAAGATCGTTTACGAAAATTAATAAATTTTGTGAAACCTGTTAAACTACCAGAATACAAGCCTGTATTTGATATAGATGAAATAGTCGAGGAACCATTAAAAGTGGCAGGATCCGAACCAAAAAATTCCAGTAATGTTCAGCCGACTGAAATAGAAACGTCAAAACAAGTTGAAAATAAGAAACCCAAACCTCGAGTTGATAAACCTGAATTACCTGAACGTTCAGGTACGTCAATTAAACGGCTCTCAATGATTGAAAATAATTGCAATCTTCATTCTCTAAATGTATTTAATTATCTAATATACTTATTACAGAAGAATTCATTTCCCCGGCCCAGCTCAAGCGCAAATTGTTGGAAATGGAATCGTCTAAACCGCCTGCTTCGAAAAAAGTTATCATCTTTTCATTATTTCAACTTCATTCTTCGTTTATTCCTTTTTAAAATTATGTTTTCATATTTATTTTAGGTAGTCACTAAATTTGCTAATCAATTACAAGAAGATTTCAACAATATTGAATGGGCTCCTCCAGTTAATCAGACGGGAGATGGAAGAACTAGCTTGAATGATAAATATGGTTATTAATTTTTAAGTGTCTCGTATTCCTCGTTATGTTTAATTGTAAATGAAAAATTACATTGAAATAAATTTTATTTTCATGTTATAGTAATGGTCTATCGTTCATTAAAACATTGAAATTATATAGTTCTTGTAATTCAAAAATATTTCACGGAGGAGTATATGTATCACCGTAAAACATGTTACTGGCTTGGAGTGAAAAACATTTAAACAAAATTCATAAATGATTTGATGGACAAGATTCTGATTTGTCATTTCAGTTAAAATTTATATTTTATTTTGACCATCTTCAGTGATTATGAAAACATGATTGGGATTTCACGTTTATGTTTGACTGTCTGAAGGAAACGTAGTGTAATCTTTGGTACTTCTTTGACTGTGAAGCAAGAAGAATTAGCTTGGTAGCTTGATGCACATATAAATCGGACATTAGTCTTTAGCTTAAATCGTCAGTGAAATGGTAAAGTCCATTGGTGTCGGAAAGACGTTAGTGAAAACAAAGACGGCGCTGATGAGATAGCCATTATTAGATTACGAATTAAAGAGATCATCGTTCTCATCGAAAGTTTGTGAAAGGTGGAGATTTTACATAATAGACAATTTGTTAAATTCACCATCAACTCATCACAAAGTTGATAATGTGTCCTTTAGAAATGTATGTGAAACTGCAAGTTTCGTTATCGCTGAATGCTGATGCTGCATATCAGTGACGCGATTTACATGTATCATATAAACATAGCAATCATTTTAATTCAAAATTTTCGAGAAGTACATGATGAATTGATCTAATAATAAAGATTAAAAATCGTAATCAATATTATCAATTATCTTTTTTTTGTTATGATCGGTGTTCGGCTGCTGCCGCGGCAGCTACGTGATCAATTAGTTAACTAAAAATGAATGAAACGTGCACGTGGTCGTTAAATTATTTGAATATTTCATCTCGTGTAAGAGTGATTTGTTTCCCGTTAATTGTAATTAATAATCGGTAACGTGATGTTTTATTTG
This sequence comes from Maconellicoccus hirsutus, assembly GCA_003261595.1. Taxonomy (NCBI): domain Eukaryota; kingdom Metazoa; phylum Arthropoda; class Insecta; order Hemiptera; family Pseudococcidae; genus Maconellicoccus; species Maconellicoccus hirsutus. Next base: position 100,994 of record QBDW01000171.1, on the reverse strand, counting down.
GTGTGTGAAAAGATGTTGATTTGCTGCATGTTGCTTAATCTAAATCTGGTGAGTTATCATGCTAATTCATTAATTCAAATACTGTAAGTAATAACTCAGATTTTTCTATCATTGTCATACATGAAATTATATACTTCTAATTTTATGATATAGCGAGGTAACTGGTCCTAAACCTTATAATAGTATTACGAATATAATATGTAAAGTGAAAGTTGAGTTTCGTAGTCCATGAGTTGATCACATGCTCAAACTCAAAGTGGTGGTTAGCTGGTTAAATCAGTAACATTTTTATTTCTACATTGAACGCGAATTTCATTTCCTTTCTTAGTACACATTTATCTTCTTTCTACAATCTACTTATCTCGTCAAAATGAAACCACCGTCATTCCGGTTTCGTTTTCTATTTCACTTCGACCACGAAAACCTAGTTTCCATTTTGGGGCGAAAGTGTTTTCATCGTGTATGATAAATAATACTCCAGAAATGTCAAATAAATAAGAATGTAATGAAATATACAAAACCGAACGAATAATTCATAAAAACATCATTCGATTATGATTAACAGAGAATGTGCAAAATTACCAAATTGATAAAATAACAATATAAGCTTTAAATAATGCAAATAGTCCAATTACCAAAGAAATACAGTAAAAGCGACTTTCACGATGTGAAATATACATTTGTAATATAAATTGATACCATAATTTCAGTACTTTAATAAACACTATTCGTAAAAAAGATATGTTGGAATGTTTAGCGTTCATGAAGGGTATAATAGTACGTATATCAGTTTACATAGAAAATACTCGCACATAGTAATGAAAAACTAAAGGTAATATACTAGATGAAAACTAATTTAAGAATTCGTATAAGTGACGCAAGTTATACACGCACAGTATATATCATGACTAGAATGAAAATCTCATATCCGCAACCGAAACAATCAAATATGATTTCAAGGCATTAATAAAGTAGAAACGCATATTTTACCATCGGTCGATGCCGTAACACAGGTACAGCATTGATTCGCTGTAGCCCAATCGCAAGCGGTGGTAATAGTTTTATGACCTTTCAATGCTAGTACCGATGTTAAGCCGATATTTGTTATCTGCAAATGAAAATAGAAGATGTTAAAATGAATCGCCGTATTATTGAAGAATTTTGAAGGATAACGAACCTTAAATATAGTTCCTCCACAAGGTTGACCGTAACATAGCAAAATATGTTTGCCGGTTTGATCTAAAGTGAATTTATGACCGGGATGATTAGGTAACGGATCGGCCGACAGAGTTGCATCCCAAGTAGGTCCTTGATTGTTACTATTCAAGCTACGTCGACATAACTGAACATATGGAAAAAATGGATGAACATCGCGAATTCAATATTAGAAGATGAATTATCGGTAATCACTACCTTGTTATCCGCTCCTAATGTATAACAAGCGGTATGGTCGCTCGATAGTTGCAAAGCCAAGATGGAGTCTTTATGAGCCTGCCATTGATCGACGCACTCAGCATGGCGTAAATCGTACGTACGTACGGTGCCATCGGAACAACCAGCTATCAAAAGTTGCCCGTTATGATTATGGGTACAACAAGTAACATTTACCGTAGGATCGCAATCTAAGCTTAACGAACGCTGGAAATGGATAAAAAGCGTAATTTGATACAAGTTTTCGATATATCTGAAATAACGATGATATGCGTACCTCTAATTTCTTCGCTTTAATATCATAAAGCAAAAGTTTATGTTCGCTTTTATTGGAAAGCGCCGAACATACGAATGACGAATCCGTCGGACTAGATGAAATACTAACCACCCTGCAATGTAATCATTTGTGTAATTAACGGAAAATCCTCGGTAGAATAATTACTTGTGAACTTACTTTGAGTCCCGTAAAGGACTATTGTTTTCGATACCAGTTTCCCAAACGCTTTTAAAATCTTTCGTATCGTATAAATTAATAACCCCTTCTTCGCTACCGAATACAACAAATCGCTCGTTTTTGTTCACCCAATCTAAACACCTGATGGTGGTTTTAAAGGTAGATGTTCCTAGAAGCCTGTTCGACATGATGAGGCAATAAATAAATAGATAATAAGCGTAATTATGATTATCAATTGAAATCCCTCTTACACAGGAGACGGCGCAGGTGACCAAATTTTTACTACACCATCCGCATCCGTGCTGGCCACAGTAGATCCGCATTTATTAAATTTACATTGAGTGATACTAGCTCGATGCCCGTCAAATGAATCCTATCGAAAGAAGCCAAATTCAAATGATAAATTCTTGCGCAATTTCAAATAAATTCCGTACCACTTACTTGGCTGAGTAACAAAAAAGGCGGAATTTTATTGGTCACTACTTGTCGACCACCTCTTCTATCCGCATTATCTAAGGAACTATCTCGATTACTCGTCCTGGTTTTATTATTCTCACGATCCAACGAAATCGATCGTTTCGCCACAGCTAATCCACCGCTTTCATCGCTATTTCAATAAGCCAAATTAATTGATGATGTAGGAGAACAGATACAAGAAGACTTACTTCGATTGCTTCAACACCGAATTACTCCCCGGTGTAGATCCTAAACGTTGTTTGGTGTGTTTTCTTCGACCAGCAGCACTTTCCTGAGCGGCGTTACGACCACTTTCGACGTTCGTATTGGCTCCGGTTACGTTAGCTACAATGAAACCAAATCGTTATTCGATGAAATGAAACATTTGATTATATTTCAACTTACCAGGTTTTCTTCCGAGCAACGGACTGGTTGGTAATCCTACGCCGATCGTGCGAATCAAATTTTTCAACGATTTTACCGTATTTTCCGTATTATTTATCGAAGGCGTTTCTCTACGGTGAATAATTTAAATTAATGAAAGCTACCAAAAGTATTCGGAATTTTGCGAATTGTACTTACGCCGCAATTACGTAAAAATCATCGATAATATCGGGTGGCACGTGCGAATTATCTTGGCTATTTGCGAAACGTTGTTGTTGTTGTTTGTATTCGATAAACGAGGCTAATTTCTGTTTCAAGGTTTCGTTTTCCTCTTGTAGTTGACGTATTTTAAACGCTTCTTTTTCGTAATTAGTTAAAACTGGTTGCGGCATCGACTAGAATCAGAAATCGAGATGAACGAGAGTCCATCGTTGGAATAGAAAATAATACGAAATGATACCAACCTGATACACCAACGATAAGAAATTATGCAACGTTACCAACAAAGTATCTTGCCATTGTCTGGTGAAATACATGGAGAAATTTTGATTATCCTCTGGATTTTTGATGTAAGGTAAAACTGCACATGAATGAGGACATTTAGTTTGGAAGTATACTCTAATTTAAACAACGTAAACAAGGTTACGTACCGTACCAATCCTTCCATTCTGGTTGACTTTGTATTTCGTTGGTCATTTTGTTCAAGAAGTCGTTCACTTTGTCGATTTTATTGTTCGAAACGGCGTTGATGACGTAAAACTTGAGTATAGCGCATTCCAATTTTTTCACAACTGGAATTATTCCAATTCGTTAAGTATACGTTTCGAAACACAACGATTATGGCCAATAATAAGTTCACCTGGCAGAAATTCTTGTTCGAGTTTAGAAAACATACGTTGATCGAAATGAGTCCATAGTTCTTTCAGGCTCACGAAGTCGTAAGAATAAATCAACTGTAGAAGATTATCTACTATTCTGTCGACCTGGATGAAAGATGAAAGAAATTTATATGATAAAAGTTGATATTTGTGGTAGAGCATTAATTTACGGCTTACCCGAAACCCTTTATCTTTGTCAATTTTCAATTCATTATCGAACGACTTTAACGTTGCAGTGAAGCCACGAAATAACAGGTATTCTCGTACCAATTCGTCGATATATTGGACGTGAGACATGATGAATGTTTTTCAAAATTATTCTTATGAAAGTAGAAATGATCTGAAATGGGAATGGGATCAAAAGAGTACCGAAATCATCGAAAAATCGGAAATCAATGGTATGAATAGCGGTTGTTTTTATAATGAATTAGGTGGATTTTCGAACGATTTTGTAGCGTGTGAATAGCTGAACGTCCATTGGCGTTTATCGGGCACAATCTAAGCTTAAAAATTGAAATTTATGAATGATACATTTTCTTGTTTTGACTCAAATTTAATGCACTGATTACGATAAGAAATGTTTAGTGAAAGTTGAATAACCACCAAGCATTTCAATTCGAGCCTGGTAGTTTTGTTATTATTATCGCAAGTAACGCGATCTACCGGATTGAAGAATAATGAAAAGTAACCAGGTGCATTATGAAATGCGGAAGGTCATTGGATATTTTTTTTTCTGTTTTTAATTTTAATTTTATATTATTGAATTAACGCATTGTTGAGTATTAATTAAGTGCTTTGAAAGCTAGAAAATCTCTTAAATCGTTTCTTGATAAATTTTTCTTAACGGAAGCTGCTCAAAATTCAATTCCTCTTAAAAATTCAAAATTAGATTTTGGATTACGTTTTCATTACCTCGCCTTCCTTTTTAAATTTTAAAAGTTTAGATTTGTATTCAAATCCAATATTTTCTCAAAAATCAGGATTTCGTTTTTAAATTTACTTCGATATTCATCGAAATAAGTTGTGCAACATCTAATTCTTTTTTCGTTTGAAAAAAGGAGACATCATTCAGTGTAATAAATTTATGACAGTTTTTATTCAGAATTGATCAACTGGAAGGAAATATCTAAATGAAAAAATTGTTACTTTCGATGATTCAATTCTTCGTCTTCAATGATTTCCTTCCAAATAAGTTCATTTCTTGGAACCTTGAAAATTAAACGTTTTGTAAAAGCTGATAAAAATGATTGGTGACATATTACATTATAAAACGTAAAAATTAATTGTTATTTTATCTTACAAACTTCTAGCTTTTTTTTTTGTTTTTGTGAATTGAAATTCAATTTTCATTATCATTTTTTGATATTCAATGACTATAATTTTTCTTAAAAATGTCTTCTCGTATATTTACTGGAAATTATATTTACTTTGAACTTTGATGAACTTTGATTATTTTAAGTTTTATTCATTTTCTCATATCATTATTTTTATTTTTTATTTTATTTTATTTTTTTTGTAAGATAGGAAGTAATTTAATAGATATGTTTAATCCAAAATTCCGTATTCGAAAACTTCAAAAAACTCCACCTTCTTATTCGCGTATTTGGAAAAAATCACTACGTATGTTCATTCGAACCAAAACAACTCCGTGTGAAAATTTTCCTTCTATTTAATTTTGAATTGTGCTTACGAAGCTTCTCGCTCGTGCGAGCATTTATAATAAAATGTGAAATTTTTGTTTTCGTCGATTCGAACGAGAATTTAATTTAATCATAAGAAAAATGCCACCGAACATCGCCGTAAACGTAATATTTTTTTAGCCTTTAATTCGCGAAAAACGTAATGTGCGTTTCTTTAATGAACACATTTTCTCGTGAAAAGCTCATTTTGTGATGTTTTTCATTGACACTTGGCACTCTTCTTACCCCATCCGTTTGCTTACTGGCAAGAATTTGGAAACTTCAGGCGCCGATTTATTCCGAAAAAAAGAGGGAAGGGTTAAATAATCGTGAAGGGGTTTTTTCCTCCGATTCACCCTTCGCCACCGTCGAAACACCGTCGTTCTCGCTTCTCACGTACGAGATCTCCCTCATTTCATCTTTTCATTGGCCCAAAGGATGTGCACACAGATATACACTTACACAGACGCACATTCGACTCATACAAACACACGCTTGCCACTGTACGCAAACGAAATTATTTGAATGCGATCAGCCTCTTCTGTGTTCTTATTCCTCTCTCACTATTTTACGGGCGTCCTTATACGTGTGCTTGTAGTTGTCCGATATATACATCGTTTCGATTTTGCGTTTGCGCTGTACCAATTTTCGCGCAGTCAGTCATTTACCAAACGTAATACCTAATTTTGGCATTTTAACGAAGTTACCGCAAGCGAGGCTGTAAATTTCGTTGAACTAGAAAATGTGTATAAATGTTTTTTTTTTCAGTATTAAATGGCAATTCGTTGGTTACCTACTGTAGTGACCTGGTTCACGAGGTCAGTCGTGGAAACGTATTCGCCGTTTTTTTCCCGTTCCAGCCGAGTCGTGTAATTAAAAAAAACCTATCGATTTGGATACCGAAAAAAAAAAAGAGTTCGTACAGCGTACGAATTTTGTGATTTTATACGCCGCATAGAGACAGAGAGGGCTTTTACGCGCTGTCATTTCAAATATAAATCGTATGTGTGTATACACGTTTAGAACACGAGGGGCGAATTTCACCTATTAAATGCTTAATTAGTCTTGAACGCGAACGATATTCAGCCAATCTTTTCCTACTTGTAAACCATACTACATTATTAACGTTTCAGTTCCTTTGTTTCAAATTCCTCCTACATATCTGTGCGGCCGAGCTAATCGGATTAGGATTTAAAGCGTAACCAAAGCGGTATTACTAATCGAATTGCATTGCGTATAAATTATTTTTAATGTTGTTTTTCCCTTTCATCTTTACGCGTTCGATTGCCAATGTCGAATGATTACATCGTACAATAACCCTCTACGTACATCTGCGTCGAGTAAACCATTATAAGAGCACTTTCGACGAGAAGCCGCTCAATCTCGGAGTTCGTGCATATGTCGAGTACATGGTCATTTTTTTGCGCGAATCTGTCGCAGCAATTTTTTCATCTTGTTGATTTCTTTATTCGATGGACTACCTCCTCCTTGTGGAATTTTGAATAGGTCGATGAAAATTTTGATGGTTTATACCGGATGTTCGATCGATCTTAGGTCACATTTTAGAGAATTTTTATGTCAAAATTTTTACCTTGTAATTCAAGTAACAGAGACCAAAGAGAGAAATGCCTCAGAAAGGCTTGTTGTAAGAGACGACAATTATTTGATCCCCTTTTGCCCTAATTCTTTATATTTTTAAATTGAAAAAATAAAATAAAAAAAATGAAATAATTACAACAACGTGAAGAGAAAATCAAATATTAAAAAAATGTGAATAATTTATCAATTTTCAAAAATTGATTGCAAATTTAATCAAAACACAACTTGTAATAAAGCTCAAAAATTAGAATAAAGGGCTAATTAAACGCATTTGTAACCCGCCGAAATTGCCTGGGAAACTTTGAAATAAAAAACAAAAATACGTATTCGGAACAGTGGTTGCATTTTTTGCGTAATTCGAAGAAAAATCAGTAATTTACCGGTAATTACGCGTAATTTACCGGTTATCACAAGACATTTACACGTAATTACAAGAAATATATAAGTAATTACTAGTAATTTACGGATAATTTACTGGTAATTACAAGTAAGTTACAGGTAATTGCAAGTGATTTACGGGTAATTTACTGGTAATTACAAGTAATTTATGGGTAGTTGCAAGTGATTTACGGGTAATTACAGGTGATTATCAATTAATTTACTGGTAATTACTAGTGATTTACAAGTAATTATAATTTGTATCAGAATGTGAATTTTTTGCTCTTTTGGAAAAAACGATAGTTTCATCCGTTCAAGATTCGATCAATTTTATTTAAAAAAAAATACTAGTAAAAATTTATTAAAAACGTAATAAAAAATTGAATAATTTTATGCAAAAATATAAAAAAATTGTTCACTAATTTTATGCGAAACATCAAAAAATTACGGAAAACTAGAACAAAATTAGTTTAAGCGAATTAATTAAAATCGTGTAAGAAAAATTTTTTAAAAATTAAAAGCAGACAAAGATTGTAAAATTTTTTATGCGCTAAAAAGTGTAATTAAAATTTATTGGGAAGGAATTTTATACATTTTTTAGTTTTTTAAAATGATAAATTGATATTGAATTTCGTTTATCTTCGTGTAGCATAAACAGTTTTTTTTAGCCGCTAAAATTCTATACAACTTGAGGGTCTTAGTGGGGAAAAAAAAGTATTACTTTTGAGAGAAGGGTTTGTGTAGTGAACGTAAATTTGCGATAATCTCTGAAATTTCGGAAAAAATGTAAGTTTCAAAAGACACATTTGATTGGGAGTTTTACGTATGAAGGAAGATAGAAGTGGAGGGGTAATCAAGGGCATTGTCATTACGCCGCATAAAACGACGATTAAAAAATTTCTGGCTACTTAACGATCATTAAAATCGATCGATAAATATTCGAATCAAGTTATATGGTCGATTTCATCTTTCATCTGTTCTGTTCGTCGTTTAAATATAAATACAATTTTACGACGCGGATTTCAACATAAAGAATTGTTTCAATTACTCGTGAAATTTGTAATTCAACCATAACGTTGGTCGGTGCCTTAAATTTTCACGGCGAAATTTTTAATTCGCGTGAAAATCTCGTTCGCCGTGCTTCTTTTTTTAGCCCGAGTGAAAAAATACTAAAAAAAAAAATCGCGAAAAATTTTTCGTGACTAAAAATACCGAAAATTTTGCTCTATAGCGAAGTCGACCTCGTATCTACATTTATATACATGATCGATAAAAAAATTTTACTTCGCGAAAATTCGTCTCCCTAAATCGGCGTTAAAAAAAACATCCCCGAAATATCCCGGTGAAAAAAATTTTTCAATAAAACTATTACGAAGGGTGAAAAAAAAAACATACGAGGTTCGATGTAATTAAAATTGTTTAAGCTGCGTAATTAACGTTAATTTACGTTTAATAAAAAATCCTAAAAAAAGAAACCGTTCGCGAGATTTGGAAAACGAAGTTTTTAATTTTTCCACTTAATATCGAAATGAAAAATTAATTAAGAAAAAATTAATTACTATATATTTTTATGATATAATTTCGCGCCGGGTGAATTTTTAATAAGTTTCAATTGCAACATTCTCAAGTGGAGCTTTTCTCAGCTTTTATTTATTTTTTTGCAGAGTTAATGAAAAATAAACACGTTTGTAGGACGATTGCGTGGCCGGGCGATACGCAGGTATAGACGTGTCGTATTTTTTTTTCTCGTAATTACCGCCTGATTTCGAGTGGGTACGAGTATGAGAAAAGAATGGTGTTTAAGGTATGAAATAAAAATGGTCGAAATGAGAGTGTATGTAGCTTTAGGAGGCGGGAAAAAAAACCTCTATGTGTAAATTTTGTTTTGACGATTATACACGTTGATTATTCGTAATGGTATGCGGTTTAACGTCGACGATAAAGTAAACACCGGAGTATACGTGGTCGAATATGTGTGCGATAGAAATCGATGAAATATTTTACAACAGAATGTAGACGCGTCTTCGTGTATACACGTTCGTATGTAAAGGAATAATTACAAAAAAAAAAAATTCGGCCGAGACTCTGGAAGGTGGTTTTGTTGGGGGCAAAGGTGATGGAAAAAATTGTTTTTCGATGCGATGGAAAAGGCAGGAAAAAATTTTCGCAGCGAGTAAATTCGCAAATACATTGGAAAAAGCTATATTCCAGTTGCTAATCCACAAAGCATAGGTCCGGAATATTTTAGCGATCCGTTTCCCGGTGCAAAAGTTTTACGTCAGAGGAGATGGCTTTTAGTGTGCGCGAAGAAGTTGCGCTTTGAGTACTTAGTTCGAACGCAAATTTTCGTTGCGCCTAAAAAACTGGGTAATTGTGAGCATAGTGTGTAACTGTTGTGGTCGTTAACGCGTTGTTGGCCTATTTTTTTGTTGTAATATTCAGTTTATTTTTTTCGGTGCGGTGGAAAATTCTTCGAGGGGAGAAATCACGATTCGGGATTATTCGCGGGTTTGCGTTTAAATTTCGAGATGTATTAAAATGAAATTCACACGTATCAATGATCGCGTCAGGCCGTCTAGTACGCGTAAAAAATTACGATGCGGTTGATGTTTGTATGGAAATGTGAAAAATGCCAGAACACTTGAAATTCTGCCCCGAAGACGGAATTTTAGTTTGGTGAACGTCGCGGCCGAGTTGAAAATTTCTCATTCGTTATGTTGGAATTTGTATTCGAAATAACGTAGCGGCTGTTCCCCGTAGAAAGGCTTCGCGCTGTTAGTTTTGGGCCGCGTCTGAAAAAGCAAGCTGAAAAGCGCCGGAGCCCCTATGATGCCGGCGCTGGAGGGCTATTCTCGTTGAGAGAGTCGCGACACCGAGGCTGAGAAGAAAATCTGGCGTAAAAGAAGCCGTGATCGGTGGCCGGGGAACAATATGGCGGCTGTGGAAATTCCCGCTAATCTTGGTCACAGCTTCGTCAAAAAAACCTTCCACCGGCCGACGTACTGTCATAATTGCACCGATATGCTTTGGGGATTGATGCAGCAAGGATCTGTTTGCGAAGGTATGGTATTTTTTTACCCCGATGAGTCCGTGTCGTGTCTAAACTAGTTCTCATCTGCGATGTGTGGTGCCTACGTGTGATTAATTGGCGAAATTTAAGCCTAAAAATGTACCAAGGGTGAGTCCTGGCTGCGTCTATTCTATATCGATCCACCAAACGAGTCATCGAATTTCGTTCTTTTGAATATTTCATTTGACTCGATTTCCATCCAAAAGTGCTCATTATACTCCAAATCGATAATGTTTCGGGGTTACTTCGTACTGGAGAAATTTCACTGTTTCATATGAGACCTATTTTACTCGAGAATCGAGATGCAATACATTTTATCTTTAAAAGTCGATTAAGAAAGCGATCGAGAAATACGAAGATATGCCAATTATAACGCGAGATATGTGGTATCAATTTTCCATATTCCATTCGACGTAAAATTTCCCACATGAATAAATATTTACAACGTATTGCGTCTTTATACATGCAACCTTGGAGTTTTCGTACGCGATTTGGTCGTTGGAAGGATTTTTGTAGCGAGAAAATTTATACGACGACGTGGTTTTATATTACGAAATTGCTCTTTTATTTGGGAAAATTGATAAATACATCTTGAAGATGTTGAAAGCCTCGAAGATGTTTGGGTTTGCCTTCGATCGTTTCGTTATACACGGAATTACCATCAGCGATGGATTTCTACGCGAAAATTCATCTCGTTTTTGACCTCGAAATGTACGAAATATTTCGGTTTTCGCGTGTGTGATATTAAATAGCGATAATTTATCGCTCTTTTCGTATTTTCGGTATCGGCTACACTGGGCCTCTCTTTTTATTTTAAATCACGTAGACATATTCTCGATTCATGTAGATACAGTGTGTTTAGATTTTGTACAAAAATTCATCTCAAATGTGATCTGAAAGTATGACAAATTATGTGAAAAAATTCCATGATTTGTTTCCCGTCGCGATGTTGGCTACACTGGATATTTCGAACGTATTTTCTAACAGCGAATTTGATCGGATATTCATCGAAGGTGGATTGTGTTTGAATTACGTAAAGGTCTTGAACTTGGTTTGTGAAATTCCCACGCCCATATTTCAAATGACACGAGTGCGATTGTTTTTTTTCAATAATCGTGACGTTTTTTATTCATACTAAGTGATTCGTATACGTTTTGGTTCATTCGAGGTTATAATTTGGCATATTAACGTACATCTTGTCGTAATGGTTGCACATCCATTACAACGCAGGGCACATGAACTTTCATTATACAAAGTGATTCGTATATGTTTTGGGTCATTGAAATTGTCAGCTAGGCAGCCGAGCTTACATCACGTTATAATGGTTGCCAGATCAATCACAATGTAGGAGCTGTGAACCTTTAGTATACGTAGTGATTCGTATATGCTCTGCTCGTGTGAACTGATAATTAGGCAATTGAGCTTACATTTTGTTATGATGATTGCAGATCGTTCATCTTGTTGGGACAAAATATACAGGAAATCAATGGATCGGAATTAATTTCTATAATATACAGTGTGTTCGAATGTTCTGCTTAATGTATCCTTAAACTGCAGATGGAGCTAACAATGGCGAGTGTCTGTGAGAAGTTTCACCAGTTTGGGATTCGAAGGGACTGTGGCGTACCACAAAAATGGTGGCACTTATTCTCAAATAATTCCTTCAATTATGCTTTTCGATGAAATTTGTACTTATCTCATATGTTTTTTGCCTACCTTCAAAATGAAAGGCGTTAGAGAGGATAAATTTATAAATGTCATCTTTCCTTTGGTTTTCAATTCATACCAGAGCAAGTAATTACATTTTCATACCTCTCAATGAGCTCTGTAAAAAAATAGCTAATATCCTGCTTTTGGTTTATCTTGAAAATTGAAGACTTGTAAACACTAAAAACAGCAATTTCTAGAAAATTTTAAATTTTTTGGAGTTTGCGTCGAGTAAATTGAACAAAGCTATGAAATAAGTAACAAATTTTGTTCAATTGTGTAATTAAAAGAGACGTTTAGGAATAAGTCTCAATTTTTCTGGTGTATCTTGGCCCCTACAAATTTCATGATCTACAAAACTTTCTACAGGCGCTCATCTTTGGTAGCTTTATCACCGGACAAAGGATTACACATCTTGAGCAAAACAGAACACCTTGTATGAAAGGATATTTTTCAGAATTGAAAATTGATGAAGGGTTTGAGGAAACTGGGAGGAGGTATAAGATAATAGTGAGTTCGATCTGAGTATCCTGAATGAGGATAACCATAGGTAACTATGAAGATCATTTCTATAGAACAGTGTCTAAATGAAATTTATTCTTGAATTTTAATTACATATTTCAAATCAGACTTTGCCAATAAATTTCCTGAAAATTTTCTCTCCCGGTGATATGAACCTCTTCAAGGTCGCACTGATTATCTCAGTGTTATCAATTGTGTATTACGCATTATGATCTGTCCCTGGAAATAGTTTCAGGTGTGTTGTATTTTTTGACTCCTTCAATTATTTTAATCGACAACAAAAACAACGCTTCTGTAGTTTTAATTGCCTGTTTAGCTTCTTTTTAGGATTAGGATTTTTTAGGCTCATTCTGTATATGTTTATCATTAATTCATTATAGATCACTCCAATGCGAGTATAAATAAGGTGACTTTTCTCTCCTGAGTTTTTAAACAACTGTGATGGATTTCATTTAAATTTTTCGACTATTTTCCCAATTTTTATTCGAACTCTTGGGAGCGGAAAGGGGATAATTCAACCTTCGATGAAACTTTCCATAAACAAGAAAACCTTATACTTTTCTCGTGTTCCCTGGATCGATCGGAGCACAAAATATTAAAGCTTGCGAAATTCGATCCTTTTATTTGACTTTTTTAGGAAGTTTCTCATAATCTAGGACAAAATTATGATCCAAAATGTTGAAAAAAGTTGAAAAATTGAAACAAATTATTGCTCTGAAGTATACCGAATGAATTTTAATCTAAACAATACTTTGGTTGCTTGGAAATAGCTCCTTGTTGTGAAATTCTGTCTATCCTTTCTGTATGTATGTCATTGGTGTTGCGTTTTCATATCACGAAGGCGTCAGATTTAATACGAATCACTCTGATTTCTCGTGTTAAGTAATCTTATAGAAGTTTTTGACAATTTGAAAAATAAAAATCATCAACAATCCCTTTTCTGAGCTGTTATTCTCATCCCAACGAATGAAAATATGTGAAAAGTTGTTGGTAAAGTGTTTCATATTCATATTGATGACCCTTCTCCTCGATAATCTATCGCTTCTGGTAATTAACTAATTAAACCAGAAAGCGTTGCGCTCTTTGTGGAAAAGTTTTAATCAAATTTCCAAGTTAAACTTGCGTCCTTAATCGATCAATTATATACATGGACGTTACAAGGAAACAGCCATCTCGTGGAGGCCGATTAAACGCCATTAAACGAACTCAACGACGAAATGTCGCTTCATTCATGACTTCGGTGTACTCTTTCATTAAAAAAAGAATCGTGTGCGCGTTCTCGGACATATTCGTCCGTGTTGACTTTTTCCTTTTTTTTCACCTCGTTCATGTAAATAACGCTAAACGAAAAATGCATTAATATAATTACGCTTATTTTTAATTTCATATCGTACAATTAACATGGAACCGTGTTTCGTGAATTAATGCATTTTTTTTCAGCTATTAGGCGCACGTGCGTAGGCAATTTTAAAGGCGAATGTTAATTAGGCTAATATATAAATTGGATTTGATGCGTCGGTATGCGTACACGTTCACTTTTCTGTATCAGTCATCACGAATATTTCGCGTATCAACAATTACGTTGAGATTCATAACTGTTGATATTTGCGGATTGAGCGTCTCCTGTACAATAAATAGCGGCTCGTCTACCGTTCGGGATGCTTTGTGGTCTCGCCAAGGGGGTTGTCACCGTTCGACATCGGGAGAGCGGTAATTTGCGGTTTGCAAATTTCACTTTATATTAACCTCGGTGACAATGTATTGAAGTGATTTGATTTGTTAGAGTTTGTGTAGTCGTCGATGTGGGATTTTCCCAGAGACGAGTTTTCGAAGCGAAGGAGGCGTAGATTTGGATGTAGTTTGGCTGAATGACTCTTCAGAAATATTTCTTATTAAAATGTGAAGAAAGTGCTCCCCAAATGACTCGTTTTTAGGAGTTTCTTTCGTATTCGCGTAATAATACTTTTAAAATACGAAAAATTCCTATACAGTGTGTTTTTATGAGTGAAACCCTCCTCAGATGATAGCCGCAGCAACCAAGACTTCATCGATGCGGTATGAGTTGCATGTTTTTGAAATTGTAGGCGTCTTTGGTACTAAATTTTAAAGGTCTTGCGCTCCTTATTTATTTCAGTCAATAGATGATTTGTACTAATTCCATTTTCATGTCTTGCCATGGTCTAAGCACCTCGCAATGTTGCCAACTAGCTCAAATACTGCATTAAAATTTGATAAAAACGCTTTTGAGGATGTTCATTGAGCTAGGAGTGCTGATGTATTGTGACATAATCGGTGGAATAATCTAAAGTTTTTTTTGGGGGGGGGATGATTGATATTAGGCAATTTCATGGTATAAATTGATCAAGAACGTATGATATGTTGAGGTGGGGGTGGGGTTAATACGAGCAAGAACCAGTTTCAAGATTTTAGTTTTATGAGAGGATCGATATAATGTACCGTCTTATGATCCTCCATTCGTATTATTAGAGCTGTTGAGGGCAAGGCCCTTGCCCTGCTTCCTAAAAACACCCAGATGTAGTTTCTCCTATTTCATCCAGAAAAAGCTCAGATAAAGGCGATTTTCCCCTATTTTGCTTAGTTGATAAATATCATGCACCAATCAAAGAGACCACCCTGGAATTTTGGCCCCGGGAATGTTTTTCTCCAAGGCCCCTAAAAAGTCAATTTTTCTCTATTTTGTCCAGAAAGAGCCCAGTTATAGGCGATTTTTCCCCTATTTTGTTCAGTTAATAAGTATGTATCATGCTCAAATCAAAGAGGGGGCTCACAGATGTGGACAAGAGGGGGCTCAAAAGTTGATTAACCTGATTTCCATCCAATAATGTATGACTTCTATCACCAATTTGTCACAATTTTGCTCCTAACCTTTCTTATAGAAGAATATGTCGTCAATTTTTTCTCAAAATTTAAGGAACAGGTTATGCAATTTGATATTGGGTTGAATAATCAACTAGTATTAGCGAGCAACCAGCATTACAAGAACTTTCGTCTGCTTACCTTTCCATGTCAATTCTGTCTCGGATTTTTCCTTGTTGAAAGTACGCAACCTGCAGTACAGGAAAGTAGTGTAAATTGCAGCGTTCGTCATCTCAGGAAACGTTATTTGTTCGTAATCACCCTGTATATATACAAACATATAATTTGATGATTTGTGGCGGATTTTACTACAACGAAGGCCATGTTGCATGAATGGGGGAAGGGGATCAATTCTTTGTATATCTTCATTAAATATCAACTTTTCTCATATATGTATAAATGTATTGATTAATGGGAAATTTTCGTGATCCTTCGCATCATTGATAGGATTTTCAGTGATACTAAAATTTGTAGTGAAATTAATAATTAAAAAAAATGTAAAAGGATCACTAATGTGAACTAGAGTAAAAATCATTCCCTGCGCTTCGTCCCAGACGACGTGACAAATCGTTTAAATGAAAATTTCAGCGAAATAACGAAAGATACCACAACATGGAAAAAAAACTAGGCAATTGAAATAGGTCACACATTTAGCGAACCCGCAGAACAACATGAATAGCTTTCAAATTGATATGTTGCACACATTAAAAAGGATAAGGTGTACTCGCTTGGGTTACACATACGACGAAGGAAGAAGAATTCACTCGTGCAGCGTGAAATCTCATATAGAGGAATATCAAATTGTTTGACAGCTCTGATAAACCAACAAAAGCTTTTAAGGAAACTTCAATTCCAGTTCAAGACAGCTCGAAAGTTACTCAGACGTACGAGTTTAGTGACTAATACATTTGTATACGAATCACCCGGGCGCTGCGCTCGAGGAAGGGTAAACGTACACGGTGTCATATTAGAAAATTATTTTTTATCGATAAAAACTTGAGCGAAATATTACGAGTTCGAATGTTCACCAAGAGAAGAGTTTTTCAAGAAGTGTATTTGGGTTTTAGCAACGAGTAATAAAACTTTTGCGTTTCGTCGTGCCTTCTTTCCTTTCTCTCTCTTGCCTTCTTAACGTAGCTCGCGAAAACTCACTTTTTATATTCGTTTCAATTTATAGATTAAAGGACACGATCAACTTTTTTCCTTTTTTTTTTCAAGAGTCTTAAAAAATATATCGTAAGGTTCTTCGTTGAAATTTTTTTTTTCTAATAACCAATACAGCAAATAATTTTATAAAGAGGTATCTAGAAAATTAATCTCATATAAATCTCAACTTTTCATCCCATATTGAAAGTATATATAAGTTTGGCGACCAAATTGAAAATTATGGCTTTATAATGAAACCATTTCTCTTAGCATGGCTTACATTGCGTTAAAAATTCTAATCAAATTTCGTCGCTTTTTAAGCGACTAGAATTAAAAATGGTATTTTATCGAATTAACCGTGCTCCTCGGTAATTTAATTTTTACCCTTTATCGAGCTCTTGTTTTTTTTCTGCGTTAAAATACGAGTAACTAAACCATATAAAACGTCGATATTTATCCATATCGGGAAAAAGGCAACATACGTGATTTACCCTTTCAAAGTCTTTATTTGAGATGCAACATTATACGAAGCTGTTTTATTTACCACTGATTTCACTTTTATCTCGTTTTATATAACATGAAAAAACACCAAGAGATTTCGCGAAATAAAACTTCGAGTTAGGCGGCTTATTGAGAAATATTTTAAAATTCTTAAACCCGTTGATCTCTCTCGTTCGTTTCACGAAATAAAATCTTATTTCTTTTAACGTAATTTTAATTTACCAAATTGGAACACGAGACAGGTTGGTGGCTGGCGCGAAAACGTAAGCTGCTTATGGAGGTTTTGAGCTTTCGTTTCTTTTTCTACTTCCTTTACACCGGTAAAAAATACTACTTGGAAGATTTTATAAACTGATTAATGTCTTTGAGTATTCGAGAATGGGGTTGAAAAAAACGTCGGCGTTTTATCGTGAAATTTTTGACGGGTCGTTGATGAAACCGGAATTAGAATTTATGGAAATCGATGGATTTTTGCGGTGATTCGAATCCAAGTTTGGAAATGTCGCTGGCTCGATGCCTTATCAAGTAAGAGTGTTGTGGATTTATAGAAAATCAAACCCTCAACAGTAAAAGTTGCACTGACAAAAGTACTTGCGAATAAAATAAGCAAAGTTGTCAAGATGTTGTTAAAGTTGTTCAATATTTGCTGAAAAATTGCATAAGAAATGTTAAAATATTGTTAGAATTGGTCAAAGTACTTCAAGCTTTGCTTAAAATTGCACAAAAGTTGTGAAAAATGATTAAATTCATAAAAAATTTGGTTAAAATTGCAAAAAAATATCAAAATATTATTAAAATGGTTTAGAAACGATCAAAATTTGTTTAAAATTGCTTAAAGTTATTCAATATCCGCTAAAAATTGCAAAAAAAAATGATGAAATGTTGTTAAAGTAGTTTAAAATAGATCAACATTTGTTTAAAATTGCTTAAAATTACACAAATTTCTCAGTATTGCTAAAATCGTTCATAGTTGTTCAGTATTTTTTTCAAAGTTGTACAAAAGTGAAGTTGACGAAAAATTTGCTTAATATTGCATAAATATAAATTTCCAAAAAAATGTTAAAAAATTTCAAAAAATGTCAAAATTTTGTTGAAATCGTTCAATACTCGTATTTTATTAAAATTTCTGAAAAACTGTTAAAAAGTTGTTAAAATTGATTAAAATTGATTAATGTTTGCTCAGAACTGCAGAAAAGTTCTGCAAAACGATTAAATTGATGAGAAATCGGGTTAAAATTGCAAAAAAAGTATCAAAACGTCGGTCTAGAATCGACCATAATTAGTCTAAATTTGCTTAAAATTGCACACAATTGTCCTAGAGTTGCTAAAATTTGCTCAAAATTGTGCAAAAGTTGTGCGAAATATTTAAATTAATAAAAAATTTAGTTAAAAATGCAAACAACTATCAAAATATTCAAAAAATAGTTTAAAATAGATCAAAATTTAATAAAGTTTTGGGTAAATATTGAACAATTTTGAACAGGTTTAACAACATTTTGATAATTTAGTGCAATTTTCAGCATATCTTAATTGATTTAGTCGTTTTACACGACTTTTGTGCAATTTTGAGTAAACATTAATCTACTTTAATCAATTTTAACAACATTTTAACAGTTTTTACGCAATTTTATGTAATTATCAGTTAAATTTAATCAATTTTAACAACATTTTGACAATTTCGCGCAGATTCAAGCAATTTTAAATAAATTTTGATCAATTTTAAACTGTTTTAACAACATTTTGATAGTTTTTTGCAATTTTAACCAAATATTTCGTTGATTTAATCGTTTTGCGTAACTTTTATGCAATTTTACGTAAATATTGAACAACTTTGGTCATTTTGCGAAGTTTTAAGCAATTTTAACAATATCTTAGCAAATTGTATGCAATTTTGAGCAAATGTTGTACAATTTTAAATAATTTTAACAATATTTTGATTATTTTGCGTAATTTTAAGCTATTTTAAACTAATTTTGATCATTTTTAAACTATTTTAACAACATTTTGATAGTTTTTCGTAATTTTTAATTATTCATTCAATCGTTTTGCGCAACTTTTGTACAACTTTGAATGTACATAAACAACTTTAATCAGTTTTAGCAACATTTTAAAAGTTTTTATGCAATTTTGAAGAAATATTGAACAATTTTAAACCATTTCAACATTATTTTGGCCCATTTTGTGTAATTTTAAGCGATTTTAATAACTTTAAATAAAATGTTGACAATTTTTAAGCAAATATCTCATGCGCAAATTTTATTAAATTTTAAGTAAATGTATTGTAATTTTGAGTCTATGATCTAGGGTTGTTGTAGAGGTGAGCATCAAAAAGCGTTCAAGGGCAGAAAAACCCGAAATACGCTCCTGGTTGTATCAATCAACTTTTCGAATCAATTTAAAAGAAATTTCCACTAACCAGATTGCTTGAGCAATGTACTTGTCGTCTTTTTTCTCTGATATTGACTTTTGAAAAGCTGAAAAAGAAGCTTAAAATATGAAATTTTGACATTCAGCGTTTGTTTGATTTGTTCTTATGATCGATTTAATACTTACGTTTCCTTATTAAAGAAAAAAAATTCCACTGCGATTTTGGGAACCATTTTAGGCAGATAATTTGAACACAGTTGTAGCTTTCTTAAACTTTTTTGTAAAAAAGAAAAAAACCGATCAAAAATAGAAAGTGACGTTGTTTAAAAATATTTTTCTTTTCGTGATTTTCCATCGGAGACGAATCATTTCACTGGGATACAATGTCGCAACTTAAAAAAAATAATCTGTTTCTCTGGCGAACCTTTTATAATGAAAATTTTTATAAAATCCATCCGAATGCTGGAAAATTCTTCTGTGGATATCTAAATATAGGTGAAAGATGAAATTCGAATATGAAATTACCTCGAATGACGGTGTCAAACATCGGTGGAATTTTTCGCAGAATTGAAATAGAATCATACATGGGAGAGCTTTACGAGGGTATTTTCCACGGTGGAATTTTACAAAATCGAGATAATTTAAGAAAGATTTTCCGGTTAAGTATGATGAATTTCATAAGTGGACGTGGGTTTACTCGGCGATAATAATTTGGAAAAAAATCGTTTTTAGTTTTATCTCGTCGACGAAATATCTCGGTAAAGTTGGAAAAAGTTTAAAAGGTCGAGTTTAACTATCGCCAATTGGTGTTTTTCTTTCGGCGAATCGAAGGAATTCTTCGCAATGGGCAAGTTTTTGGATTTCGCCATTCACGATAATATGAAGCACGATTGCGCCGAAAGGCGCGTTTCAAAGCAGGACGGTACCTTACGTCGTACCGTACATCGGACAACGATACAATGAAATACTCCGCGGATGGAAAAAAAAACCTCCAGTATCGAAGATATAAGAATGGCCGAGCTCGGTTCGTTATACCTTTGTGAGAACTCGCCACAATGGAATAATTGCGCTACACGAAAGGATGGAAAAAATTTTCGCAAAAGCGTATTCGAGCATCGTTGGCAACACTGACTCCTTTTCGCTTATTTCGCTCCTTTTTCGCATCCGCGAAATACTCTAGTTCGCCGAAGATCAATGATGGCGCCGCTTCGTTCCGCGGCGCCTCTACCGATTCTTGTGACGTCAGAGGTACGATTCCCCTTTCCGTTTGGAATTTCGTCGCCCATCGTGCGCGTTTTCCTTTTCGTACCCTCTCGCGTTACGTAACCTAGTTAACTGTATATAACCTTTTTGTATATACCGTTGACGCCCCCCTCGCGTCCTCCCCTCGGACCCCGTTTTTCTTTCTCACATAAAACATTATCTGGTTTACGCGGGTATCAAAGTCGTCATTTTCTTTAACTAGGGCAAAGCTGTATCGTTCATTTTTACTTTTTTTGCCGGAGACAAAAGTGGAAGTGTTCTTTTCCGAATTTGCGATTTTTAATCTTCTTGCGGGAGAAAACAGTAGTAAAAAAAATCAGATTACCGTCAGAATTTCATGGCGAAACGTAAAGAAAAGCGCTTTCAGTCGCGGAGCTTTCGACGCCGGCTTAACTTATGACTTATGAGAGAAGAAAGCACGTCGAAGATTAGAATTTTTTATTAAGCGTACAATGTAACGCGAGTTCGGTCATGTTTTAATTTTTAAACATGTTCGGCGTGTTGCCTTTTTTCCACCTCTCCCCCCCACCGCCTTCGCTCGGCGTTAATTTCGTTAATTGAATCTTCGCTCGGTACGTAGCTTTTTCATTTGGCCTTTTTAAAAATGCACCGTACAGGATTAATTTCGTGTTTCGAGGAGAAAAGAAACTCTTATCGAAGGTATACGTGTTTTGTTTACATCCTGTTCCCTCGTGTCGTCGTGTGCTTACGCGATACGCGGCGTTTGTGTGAGATGAAATATATACCTCGGTTTTCTTCTACGGCCGCACTCGCGTCACCTTATTTTCTATTGAATCGTCTTCGTTGGCCTTGCGATGCTTCATTCATTCGGAGCTTATCAATCGAGCGAGAATTATGTCTGGGTCTTTGTGATGTGCCGCGGTGTCGAGGTTGTTGATTATCGATTTCCTCGAGGTGGTTGTTGATACGAAGCTTTGGCGAGGTCGCAGATGAGGTGATGTCTAGAGTGAGGTGGGTATTTGAAAACGGAAAAAACTCGAGGTAATTTTCAAATTATCAAAATTCCTCGAGGACGGTGTCAAATACATGTTTCGTTGATTAATTCAGCAGCTTAATCGAAGAAAATCTTGATTAAAGTATCATCAGAGTTTTCAATTAGGCCATTTTCCTCAAAAAGTTCACATATCGGTGCTGTATTACGTTGATAAGACTATAGATAGCGTTCCACGTACGCGTCTTGAGTGACAAGCGAACGTCGGAAACCCGCACCCCTTCCATATCCCAAACGTACGTCGGCTCTCAAGCTGATTTATAATCAGATAGATAGCGCCATTTTATCGTGTCGTTTAAATGTCGGTCAATTCCGATATACGTAACTAGTTCGCACTCTCCTCCAGATTTCTGACTGAAATCGGTCAAATAATACGCTCGATGTGATATGGATAGCGCCACGCCTCTTTTTCTTCATCAGAGGGTCCATGAGATGATTAATTGATGAAGTCCTTTGTATAAGATTTTAATCGACCAATTATCTAGTGTCTTTTTACTTACAAAAATACTCGTGTAAAAAATTCCATCAACCACCTGCCCGATGCGAAATTGCAAAAAAAAACTAGAATATGCACCGCCATCCAATCTCTTCTACGATTTTCAAATTCAAACAAATCGCAAATTAATTAAGATTCTCGAAAGAAAATTAAGATATAAAAAACTCCAAGTACCTTTCTTTTTTCGCGTCTCTATTGAGAAAAATTTCCCGTGTTACTCAACAATTTAGCCGACGAGCAAGTTTATATTTTTTTTTAATTAAATCGCCTAAGCAAAAAAGTTGTGAAAAGTGAGAGAAATGAATTTATCAACGAAGAGCCTTTTTCGTCCGCAACGTAGAATGACGAAGTACAATCTTTTTAAACACTTCGCTTCCGTTCTTATCGAACAAAAGTAATCAACAGAAACTTTCCATTATTGAAATAAAACTACACAATGCCGCGAAAAGTTCGCCATTTAAAAATATTAAATGCAAGTTTAAGCTTTATCCGCGCCCGATGAATTAAAATCATAAATTGAAGAGAGAAATTTCCAGATTCTTCGAGTTTTTTTTCTTCCTCGAGTCGAGAGCTATCTGCGAACTAGCGAAGTTCTTTTTACCGAATGTTTCTCAAGTGGCTGGGAACGTTTCGTCGACAACTCTCGAGATTTTGTCCAAGTATCAAAAAAATCGCGTGGGTTGGCAACCGAGGCGGTGTAGGTTTGGAGTTTTCTCAATGTGGAGATTTTTCAGCGTTCGAATTGCACAGGACGATGGGGAAAATCGAAGCTTAATTTTTCCCAAATCTCGACCTGTACAATTGGAAGAGGTGTTAGAGGGGGTTGTGTTAAGACTTTGAAAAAAAATCATTGAAAGTAATCGACGATTTGTGGAATACTCTTTGAATTTGAAATTTTTCGGTGAGAGTTACAATTTTCATGGTATTTTTTTTCCTGCTCAGAGATTTGTTCTTTATTTTTTTCCTTGTTAATATTGAGTGATCGATGAAACAAAAAAGAATTGTGGAAAGAGGGGGGGACGTATGTAGATCTAAAATGATTATTCTTATCAATAACTAGAGAATTTTAATCCAAAAATTAGAATTAAAAAAAATCCAATTTTAATTTGATTTTTTCTTAAAATATCGATGGTTTTTTAATCTGAAATTTCACCTTGTTGATGTGGGAGGGGTAAGAGGGTGATAAAGTGGAGGGGTGTTTAAAAATTCCGCAAAAAAGTAATGAAAGATACTGATTTTTCAAAAGAGTTTCTCGATATCAGCTCATCATAGCATTTCCTTCCCTCTTCCCCTGGATTTCATTTCGAGGATAATTGTACAAATTGTTTTACACATTAATTGTATATTTTCAGCAATAAAGTACGTGTGTATAAACCTGCAAATAATTTTTAGTTGTGTCTGGCGGGCCCCCCTCCCTTCACTCTTGATCCTACCTTGTGTTGCGCATTAATTGATATATTTTGGGTAACGATGAATACAGATTTGGTGGTAAATTTGGAAAATAATTTCGTTTCTTCTCGTTTTTCTCCCCTCTCTCGTGATAAATTGAAAAAATATATAGAAATGATTAAATCAATTTTGAAATTTTTTTCAATTCATTCAGGATGGTAAATTTTTGCAAAGTTGAGGACCCCTTTCGATACATTTTCGCGAAGAAGAAAAATACTGGAGCTTAATTGCGATAGGTTAATTTTTTTCCATTTCGTTCGTTCTAGTATTTAAAAATTTGCATAAAAATCAAAAAATCTTCAACTTTGAGATTTTATGGTGTATTTTTTTTTGGATTGAAACAAGCGATTATAGAAATATTTTGATTTTATTATGAGAAAACGAATTAAAAATTAGAGCATCATTCGCTTCCACTTCTTAAAGGTCGTGAAATCAGCAACGGAATCAATCACGTACACAAAATACTCGTACCTTTCTTTCGAATAATCGTTGGTAATCTTGGAAAAATGATCAAATTTGGCTCAAAACTCATCCTGTATAGAAAAAATACACGAATACGTCGCAGAAATTACCCTCGTTCGATTCTTCGGTCGAGTACACGAAGGTGTTGAAATATTATCTCCGTTGTTTTAAAATCTATGAAAAAATCAACCTTCAATACGGTTCTCTTTTCCTCGACGATATTTCCAATTGCGAAAAATTAACTTCGAAGCTCGACAAATTTATAATAAATTAAAAATCACTATTACAAAGCTCGAATACACGTTCTCGAAGGCGAGAAGTTCGTTTAACGAACATTTTTTTTCTCATCGAGGAAAAAAAACTGGAAAAAAGTTATCAGGAAATGTGAAATAATTCAAATTGAAACTATAATGAAAAATTATTTTTTACAGCTTCTACGTAAAATTATTCAAATTGGCGTTCGCCCCGGTTACGTGTTATTTGTGACCCGAATATCGGAGAATTTGGTTGATTTCTCGGCGTAGGCACGCTGCGACGTGGCGGCGAAGGGGGAAAAGGCGATTTTTATCGAAATTAATTTCAGTTTTGTTTAAACAATGTGACGTGTATCGTGCCATATCTCTTTACTTTGCTAAGTAATACCAGTTGATGGCGTTATTCGTGTTTGGACGAGAGAACGAGACGTATTGTAATTTTATCCGCTTTGAAAAATTCACTTCTATTGAAAGCACTTATAGAGGCGAAAAAAAAACCCTTCCTTGTTTTCACGATGAACTTTCCCTCGGATGTGTTTATTGTTGCGGTTTTGTTTTCCCTTTTTTTTTGTAATGAAAATATGACGGTGGCGGAGTTTTTTTTTCGCGATGTACGTAATTAAAGGTATTTAGATATCGAGTGCGCTTTTTAATTAAGGGGCAGGAAAGATGGGATATTTTGTTAATTTGTTTTATTTTTTATTTACAGTATGCAATTTTGTAATACACGATCGCTGTTTGAGATACCTAGTAACACCTTGTACCGGAGTCGCCACCAGTTTGATTAAAGTAAGTTGGAATTTTTTTAGTTGGAAAAAATTTCATAAAACGTTCAACTTGTATGTAACGTTGTTATACTGGCGAACATCTGCGTTGAAATGTTTTACACATTAGTGCAGGTGACGTTTATCATATAAAAATAAATCATCGAGCCTACACGCACGAGTTAGTGCCGAAAGACGATCTGTGTATACGCGTAGGAGAGAATAATTCTCTCTATGAGTGTTATTTCGATAGTAAATTTATTTCTGCTTCTTATTTTCTTTTCTAGAGTTTTTTACAAATAGCTAAACAAATGGGAAATATCGAACGCGAATTTTTTTATCACGGAATTTATATGTATTTTGAGTCCAGAGGTTGCTCGGTGTATCGACGATAGTGTCATGTTTTAATTAATAATTTATATTTTTTTTGGTATATTTTCAACCAATGAAACACTTCCGATTGAAGATAAAATGCCAATTTTTTTCGATATTTTGTTGTATTTCCAATGGATTTAAAAAATTTCCTGTAAATTGGTTAAAAAAGGGTGGAAAATTTAAAAGTGCATATTTTTATATGCAGCTGCACAAATTTTGTGAGGTTTCGAAAATTCATTGCGAAGCTGCCCAAAATTGCATCAAAATACGTTGAAAATTTAGGAGAATTTTATGGCTTTCGTGGCGACGTAATGAAATAATGACGAAATTTGAAACGATACAAAAAAATAATTTGGACCAAAAACGTTCCTCATTCAATTCTGAATAACTTTCGTTTCAAAGATTTTTTCCTCAAGTTATCCCAAACCTCATAAAAACACCCCAACTGAGTTATTCTGTTCGCAATGCTCACAATGTGGTGAAGATATGGTGAAATTTAAGAGAAAAAGCACAAGAAATTGAAAATTTTAGATTACGAAGGACTTATCTAGATTATTTTGACAATATGTATATTTGAAAATTCAAAAAGATTCAAAAGAAGGTTGAACCTAAATCTCAATATAAATCTTGAAATAGTCATTTTCTCAAAATTCCTCCTAAATTACTCGTCTCGTAAAATCAATTTTTTAATATTATGCTAGTTTTAAGTCTTCGTGAAATTTTTTCAGATTTTTTCGTTCATTTTTATCCCGACCAAAGCGACAGAAATTGTGAAAATTGATATTAACGGGGTGAAAATGGACACAAAAACTTTTTATGCCAATTATTCTCGTCCATTACACAAGTTTCGTTCCGTTCGGTATAATAATAATATCATGATTGGATTAATTATTTGCATTACTCTGGTAGAAATTTTGAAGGAATCGAATTTTTCAGAAATTTTGAGGTAAATTAATTTTTATTATATTTTTGTCAAAAAATAGAAACCTGATTATTCAATTTTACGGTGATTTTGCCAAAAGTAACTAAAAAAATTATTGCAATATTTCTACGTAATATATTCTGCTTAAATTCACCTACGATTGAGAATTTTTCCTAAATTGGAATTCTTAGACATAATTTTTTTTGCAATTTAAAATTTTTCAATAGATTTTTTATATGTAGATGAAAATAGCTACACTGACTCTGTCACCATTTGCAAATTTCTTTAATTCTTCAAGAGTTGAATAAAATCAAAATGAATAATAAATTATCCACACCTAAAATTATTGAATTTTCGTCATCTTGGAAAATTTCAAATTATAGTAAAAAAAAATTCAAAAAAAAAAACTAGAAAAATTCATTTATTTCCAAAAATTGGATGTTCAAAAATAATTAATCTGTCACTAATTTTTTAAATTAAAATTAATAAAAATTCAATTTATTTTTTAGAAAAAATATCAAATGAAACTAAATTGAAGTGAATCCCCAAAATATGAAAATCATTGTTAGAATAACTCAAAAATAATTAAAAATGTTTGTTATCTTCCCAAATTGACTAAATTTTGTAAATTCATAAAATTTTCAAAATTTATTAATTTTTTGGTAAAAATTACGTTGATGAATTAAACTTGTGATGAACTATTGATGTAATTTTAAACGCAATAAATAATTAAATATCCCTTAAAGCATTATTAAACATCGCTCTTTCGCTCTTGACTCCTTTTTCCTCTCCTTCTGCGCATTATTTTTATCCAAAATTTAACTAGAATTGTAATTTGTAATGTTATAAGCTCTCGTGCATGAAATTTTGCGTCGAAATGTGGATGACACGTGGTTATGCCACGTGAACATCGGGCAGTCATTAGTGCGTTCGACGTTGCATCGATTTGCAAGCATGCGCTTGAATTTGGTTACTTTTTTGCTCCAAAATTTTCGATTTTTTGAGATGTAACATAACAACTATTTCTATTAATTTAAAAAAAAATTTGAAAATATTCGACGAGATTTTTGTTGGCATTTTTCATACGCGAGATCTGGAGCATTTGAAGTGCTAGAGTAAAAAAGTCCTGTGAGGTTCTCTTCTGTGAATTCAAAACATCGGTTTCCGAATATTTCGAGATTTTCACGCGAAGGCGAAAAATTCTCGAAAGCTCGATTATTATTGAAATACCAGCGATAATTTACGTATCGAAAAATATGCTCGTGTTGGGCTGGTTGTTGCGTCCTCGACGTGTATACAGGCAGCGATGTCAAATCAACGTAAAAATTTTCTGTTTCCGTTTCGCTTTTATTTTGCAAACATGTGAAATTCCTTTTATCTTTTCACGTGGAAAAACTCCATTTGGTTGAATAATCACAATAATGAAATATGACATAGCCAGAATTGCGCGCAAAAAATACCTTTTTTAAATACGAGCGCATTTGTACGAACAAAAGTAACATACGGATTTTTAATTTCGTACGAGGTCGTGCGGTATAATAGAAAAATACATATTAGTGACCGAAAAAAGAAAAAAATTTCTAAATTTGGAAACGTTTTTGCCGAAATCAATTCGCCGCACGCAGCAGGATAATGCTTTGATTTTTTTTCCCTTCGTTCGAGGCTGCGACTCCAGCGGCGCACGTAGCACGTTATTTCACGCCGCCTTCGTCTTCGGTGTATTTCTAGCGCAGCGGACGAATAAAAATTGTTTTTTTCTCGTTCGAACGGCTAATTACGATGATAAATTTAATTAAAGGAGGGAGTAGCAGGAATACGTTTAGGTTGACACGACAGGACGAATTTTTCGCGTTTTGTATACGTTATACTGGTAAAAGATTAATTACGTTTAATTCTTAGCACGCCTTCGTTATTACTTTTTCACCATCTTGAAAAGTTTCCGGACCCACCCATAGGAAATCTACCTTTTGGCCGAGAGTGGACTAATTATGAATATGTGTAGACAATGTTTTATTTCAAATACACGAGAGTAAAAAATCTCGAATATGGAGCTCCGCTTTTTAAAGTGTTTTTAAAAAAATAAAATTTCCGTTTGTATAATTACCTCTTTAGTCGCTCTCGAGTCGAGTGTTTTTCATCACTTTTCTTTCGTTATTGAAGCTTTTTGAACTACGTTCCATTTTCGTCGAGTTCAAGAGATTATCGTATTTTTTTTAATGCGCTTTTTTTCTCCCCGCCTTGCCTCGTATTTTTCTCTTTAATTATCACGCCGCCGCGGGTTACGAGATGTGGAGGAATACGGAAATTTATACCGTGGATTCGAATGTATGTTGAAATTTCTCGCGGAGATGTGCATAAAAGCTAAGTTTGTTAGAAATTTAATTTCTCGTCCTATGATATTTTCAACATTTTCAATGGGATTGATATTTCGTGAGATTTTAACGAAAAACTCCATTTTTGGGAATTCTCAAATTAACAGGAATAAAACAGAAGCGCTTTCGACGTGAATTTTCTTTTTTTTTTTTGAATTTCTACTAAATCAAATTAAATCCTTTTACCTTTTTTTGTTTTTTTCTCAACCACAGGAACAATTTAAAATTCAAAAAATGAATAAAAATTGTTAAACGAGCCTGTTTTTGGACTTTGTAGCGATGTAATGAATAAATGACATCATGCTTCATAATTTATTTCGAATTGATTGCGCCATCATTATTTAAGAGATTCCAGAAAATTTTGGAAGGATGCTGTGTATTTCGGATCATCGCATGATGTTCTGATGATAGATCAGTTTTCTCAGAGTACAATCTTGTGTTAATTTGATGACGTCATATTAGAAAACATATTTAACAGTAGTAGTTGAAATTTCCAGAAAGAAGGGCTTTTGATTTCTTCTTATCAATAATTTTAAATAAAATAAATAAACAAGTCGATATTCTTACACCGGATGACCGATTGATCGTCTCCCCTCCCTCCCTCGAGGAAAATAAATTTCTTTTTTTTTGGTTTTATAGTGAAAATGGCAGCTTTAAATTATAGAATGTTAAATTGTACATCTTTCTCTTTAACAAAAAATAAAATCATTCTATCGATGTACTTTAGCGTTGAAAAATTGCAATTTATGAAGTTTTTATTAAGTCTTGTAACATTGAATTAATTGCAATTTTTCAACTTAAAAATGGATTGATAAGAAGAAATTTTATTTTTCATTTTAAAACAAGATGTTCAATTTAACATTTTATAAGCCATTGCTGCCAGTTGCATTACGAAACCTAAAAAAAGTAATTTATTTTCACGGGGGGGGGGGGCACACAATCAATCGATTACCCGGTATTTTATCTCAGAAAAGTGCAATTTTCGTCATTTTTGTGAAATTTTTGGCCTGAAATGTTGAAAAATCAATTAAAACTAAAAAAAATCACTTAATGGGAGATTATCAACTGAATCCCCCCTCTCACCCCGCCCCTCTTAAAACTTTCTCTTATGTGTGATATTTTAAATAGTGAGATGAAACTGGAATTTTTTTTGATGAACAGCTCTGTCAATGTTTTCGTGTGAATTAATTTTTTTTTAAATTTTTGGTAATTTTTTCGAGATTTTTGTATTATTTGCTTTTAACCACGTTCTACATGTAGTTTTTTTTTTGGAAATTTTTTTGTTGTTTTTCGTTTATTTTTAAATTGTTTCTAATGATGTGATGATTTTTTTGTGATATTGTCGATTGTTTTTGGTTGTTTTGGATATTTTTTGCTAATTTTTTGTGATTTTTTCAAATTTTGAGAATTTTTTCGCAATTTTTTCATCATTGCGACGAACGAAAAAATATAAAATTCACACCGATATTTCTCTCTTGAAATTGTAAAATGTCATTTTCTCCAATAAATGATGAAAAATAATTAATGAAAAAAATACATTCCTCTTTAAAAACCTCAATTAGCAAATCAGTTTGAAATTACGTACATTTATAATGATAACATATCTACTTTATCGAACCGTTACAAAGGCACAACAACGAACGAAAAAATTACTAAATACGAAATTGAAAGTTTTCGAGAATTTTCACGTGTTTAAATATCCGCCCGTTTAATATGACAAAGTATTAAAAACTCGTCGAGAAACCCCATACTCGGGTCGTCGTATCGAAATGCATCAAGTGTTGCCTACTCAAATATACGAATAAAATGTTGAAGTGAATTGAAGAGCTCGTTGAAAAATTGGCACTTAGTGCTCGTACGTAAGTATTTAAAAAGTTGCCTACTCGAGGATGAAATTCGTGTTGACACTGCGTATGATGAAAAAAGTATTTAATTCGAGAACGAAAAAAAAAAAAGCACAAGTGGATAGGAAATACGTCGCTGAACGAATTTTGATGCTTAAACGACGCGGTATTTTTTACAGAATCCTGTAGCTCATTGTTGGACATCAGCGCTTTCACCGAAAAGGAAATTTTGCAATGTTTGTCGTAAAAGATGGGATAATCGAAATAACACCGAGTGGTATTGCGAAAGTGAGTATCTGTTTAATTTTTATCAGCGTAGAAAAATCAGCGGGCAAATCTCATAAATACTAAATTAACGCTGGATCGGGCAAAGGGGTTTTTAAAAATGAATAAAGTGTCGGTTAATGAAACGAATATTGTGTATAACACATTCAAGGATAAACGTATGGAACACGAATGCGTTGATATTCTCGTGTATCGACGAACGAAAAAAATCGATTCTTAAGGAAAGCCGAAGGAGAAAAAATAGTCGCGATATTTAGGCATTTTAAAATACCGGACGAGTAAAAATTAGAAAAAATTTCGTTATTCGAGAACGTTGAATTTATCACGAACACGTGTTCGACATAAGAACCCAGAATGAAGTTTTTTCTCTCGTTTTCAAGTTGGGTAAAAATATCACGTTTTAATAATAAGAGTTTGGTAAGCTTGTATCGATTTCGTTTGGCGATGAGCGTTGTTTGTGTACCAAAATTTTGGGCTTCGTTTTCTATATTAAGGAATGGGAAATTAATTTGGTTAATGCGACAGGACGGTGCTAAACACGCGTATTTTACGAAAGATTGATGGTTATAAGAAAATTGATTAAAATTATTTTTTCGTTTGGCCTTTTCCTCCTCTGCGATATCGAAGGCTTATATTCGGTGTTGTTTGCAGTTTGCGAATATTTCGCTCACGCTGACTGTGTGGAATTCGCGTTGGCCAATTGTAAAGAGATCGACGTTTATGTGCCTGGAAAACAACTCTCTTTGGTTACGTACGAACATCACTGGAGAGAGGGTAATTTACCGAGTAGCGCTAAATGTACCGTGTGCAAGAAGACTTGTTGGTCATCCGAATGTCTATCTGGGTACCGTTGCGAGTGGTGCGGTATTTGTGTAAGTTGAATACATATATATACCGTGTGTTCGCCAAGTTATCGCCTCTGGTTGGACGATGCTGCAATTTGAATTGATCTGCGGTGCGTAGTTTTGCTGGTTTTGAAGATGTGAAGGCGTCGTTCATCTGTGCTTTCAAGTTTTTGATTCTTTATAACCCCTTGAATTTTACAAATAGGCAAAATGTGGTAATAACTAATGTTATAGAACATGAAAAGCTCTATTAATGAAGTTCTGTCCATATTTTGCCTAAATGTCAAATTAACGGAGTTATATTGGTTTAAATCTTGAAAATCTTTCAAACTCCTTCAATTTTACAAAATAGGCAAAATGAGATTTTGTGGAACTAAAAACAGTTCTAATTTTAAAGGTATTTTTATTACTTTTTCAAGTATAAAATTTCAAGATTCATCAACATTGAAATATAGACATTTTCCTGGCTCCTTCAATTTTGAAAATATGCAATATGTGAATATACTCGTAATCTATTTTTAAGTGCTTGAGAAGTTCTACTGATTTTTATTT
Source organism: Maconellicoccus hirsutus (assembly GCA_003261595.1). Classification (NCBI taxonomy): domain Eukaryota; kingdom Metazoa; phylum Arthropoda; class Insecta; order Hemiptera; family Pseudococcidae; genus Maconellicoccus; species Maconellicoccus hirsutus. The sequence continues at coordinate 68,650 of QBDW01000171.1, read as the reverse complement.
TTATACCAAGTTTACTCGAAACTTTGAAATTTTCAAACGATAAATGCTCCTTTATTTTTATATTTGAACAAAATATGAAAATAACTTTTTAAATAGAAGCTTTTATGCCCTTTAAAATGAATTTGAATCAAATTTTGCATATTTCGAAAATCGAAGGAGGGCTTTTCAATTGGAACTTGACATTCTCTATTGAAAAATCATAATTATTTTATTTGTGGGAACAAAAATGTTCTACAGGTGAAAAAAAATTATTTAAAAAATTTTAATTACGTTGATTTCAACGCCAATTTTCAATTTATGTAGTTTTTATCAAGTCTTAAAAATATGACATGAATTTCAATTTTTCTATTTGGAAATGGATTGATAAAAATGAATTTTGTTTTTTATTAAAGAGAAAAATACCCAGCTCAATATTGTTCAAGTCGTTACCGCTACTATCATAATGAAATCGAAAAAAAAGTAATGTATTTTGGGAACCCACGATTAATCAGACAATGAAACGAGTTTTTACTCCTTTAAGTTTGCATCAGCTGCGGGTTTCGAACCCAGAACTTCTTCGGTTTGACGTTTAAAATTCCGTGGTTCATCCCGATGCGTCGCCAAGGCCCCAGATATTTTCATAGATAATTTTCAATGGTCACTATTCTTCGTATTTTTCAATATTTCTTGTAGCCGTTGTCATTCTAGTGACAAATATGTTTTTCATCGTTTAACTAAACCTTCCTTGGTCTCGATTATGATTTTATTTATTTAAAATTGAATAAAAATCGCATAGATTATCACTATGACGTCATGAAAATTTGAAAAATGAAAGGAAAACACTAAAAATTGAATCTATGCTCTCATACTCTGCTGGCAATCTTTGACCTATGACCGATGATGTCATCGAATTGAGAAAAAATTATTATCACGATTACTCTTGATGCTTTAGCATATACTAGTAACATACGTGATGACGTCATCAATCTACGTAACGTAAAGTCGGCCAGATATGACGTTATTGATCGAGCTCAGCGTGACGTAAGTTCACGTAAAGTTGTGCATATTGCATACACGTGAAAAAAACACATTATGAGGATTCTATGTGACTTAAATTACGATAGTATCTCCAAAAAGGGATAATTTCACCCCTAAAGTGTAGACTTAAGCAAAGCTACGTACATACGTGCATTTCAAATTGCAGCCTTATCAAACGAAAGGAAACTCTGTACTTCTTTTTTCAAATTTACATAATCGCTCGCTATATTTGCAGTCTCATCCAGCGTGTAAGCAATATATTCCAAGTGAATGTAATTTCGGCGCCTTGGAACCAATTTTTCTGCCACCCCACGCGGTCAGCGTTCCGCGAACCGAAGTCCCCATCGAAGCAATTATCGGCATTAAGGAACCGGAGAAAAAAGAATCCACTCGTAAGTATGAAGGGGAGGATACGCGTCGGCGTCTGTATATAATTTCCTGGCAAGGGAAATTAAAAAAGTAAATCATTTTCACGTCTTTTTACAACGTTAGAGAGCCTTTTCGATCGCTAGCGGCAGCTTCGATTTCCTGACGAAAGGTTTTTTTCCGGAATACCCGGAACCCACGTAAACTTATAATTTGAGTGTCAGTTTGGCCAAGTTTCGGAAGGAAGAGGGCGGTTGAAATAAGAACGTTAGACCTTTCGGTTAATTGTAATTGCCCGCGTTTTCTTTGCCGCCAATGGAAATGTTTCAATTTTTAGTTGTAATTTTGTGCGAAGAGTCGTGTCTTTGGGCGGTAATTTGCATGTAGTTTGCGAATATGATATGGGAATTAATTACCATTAAGGTGATCGTGATTAAGATGGTGAGTTTTGATTTCCACTTCGAGGTATGATTAATTGAACGCATAATACGTGCAATAAGGATACCGGATAGTTTCGGTTTTGGTGTAATTTGCGACTCGTGTCGTGTTTTTAACGTAGTTTTTTACTCGATATTCGTATATTTAGATACCATCGTCGGAACGAGGAGTATATCCGATGAGATCAGCATGGTCGAGATGTCCAGATGTTTCGATTCGGAAGATCGCGAATCTCAGGGCTCCAAAGAGAAAGAAAAAGATGTTAAAGAGAAGGATAAAGATAAAGAGAAACTTGAAAAATATAAAGAAAAAGAGGATAAAGACGAAGGTAAGTTGAATCGTGAGTTTACTTGTTTTGCAAACGGTGAAATTTTCCACTTCTGGCGGAAAATTTTCATTTTTTTCGAAAGTTGTATCTTTAATAAACAAATCTTGGCTTATTTAGATTACATTAACATACTTTAAGAAGCTAAATTTAGCAAAAGCATGTTTTTCGAAAGATGTCTTCATTTTTGGAAATTCTCTTCACCCACTTTATTCATCCTTAACAAACATAATTATGTATTTCGAATATAATTTGTTTTACGTCATTAAAAGACTTGTCAAATTTGGTTCATGTACATCGGGGGATTTCATTACATTCGTTATCTAATACAAGGACACCATCAATTAAAAGATAATCCCTGACTTTTGTATCCTGATACATCTCGGATTCCTCATTTACTCAATATGGTCGATCTCTTGATGTGATATCGTGTTTCAGAGGTAATCAAAGTATACGACGGCGATTTATCTTACAAACGAAAAATATTTCGAACCATAACAGTCTCCAGATTAGCTTCTACCGAACATATTCTCAATACAGCATTGGAATCGTTTCATATTGCGCGAAATCCAGGTAACACTTTTACCGATAATGGCATAGCAAATATCTTAAGATGTATCGGTTAACGAAACTCAAACCTCGTTCATTTTCGTAGCTGCGTTTTACTTAACCGATATTTACTCCGAAGACGAAGCTCGACTAACGGATCCTTCACCTGTTATGTCTTTATTTCGTAAAGAAGGCAGAAGACCAGCGGTTTTTTTGAGATTTAAGTAAGCCAATTCATTGGTAGATTGATTTATTTGCAGATTTTTCAGCATACAGAGCGTTCAAGCGGCTATTTGGAGCCTTCATTGGGTCGTAATGCAACCTAAACTTCACCAATGTTGGTAGATTTGTCGAGTTTCAGATTTGAAGGGGTCAAATGTTGTGGCTCAGTTATTGCAATATTTTTATATCGTTTACCTCCTTATATATACCGGATGTCCTGCTCAAAGTGTCTAATCCTTCGACTGGTGATTAAGCAACGAAAGGTGAACGTTTGTAAAAAGTTCTGTCAACCGTGAAAATTGAAGGAATTGAAATTTACCTTGAAAATTGAGCAACTTATTCTCAAATAATTTTTTTATTTAAACAATTGACCATTTTTTTTTTAGATATTCTGAAGCTGCGAGAAAACGATGATTGAAAATTTTTGTCTGGTATCAAAATTGAAGGCGCTACTTCAAATATTTTTTATAAGTTTTTTCAATCTATATAAAAAAGGTAATTACCTATTTTTGCCTATTTTGAAAACCAAAGGTGCCATGTCACTTATAATACGAAATTTCCAAAAAATTGTGCAAAAAATTGAAACGTTTTATGAACTTCGTCTTTTAGGTGATGCCGCACCTTCAATTTTCAAGATAGGCAAAAATATGTCATTACCTTGTCGGAAGAGTTAAATCAAAGCTTCAAAAAATAAGCGGACTTGTTTCTGCATAAATTATAAATTGAAGGCGTTATGACGCTTAGAAATTTTAATTTCCTTTTAATATCTTCAATGGTGTTTTAAAGTAATCAAACGTCATGAAAAACCTCTGGTATGATTTTTCGCGTTAAATCTGCATATCTGCAAATCCACCCACTTGCGTGTAATTTAGGTTGCATCATCGTCAAATGGAAGGCGATAGGTTAGAATTGACGCACTGAACAAATAGTTTAAAAAATCGCCCAGCCACATTAAGCTTTTAGAAATACTATTCGTTTGGTAATGATTATTTACCGAACTTATTTACATTTCCTTTTCGGTTGGACAAAACTACTTAATTATTTTTTCGAACGATATGGACAGATACTCCTCATACGTGGTATTTAATTACGGCATTTATTTGTTTAGGGATCGAGATAATACCATCGGCGAAGTACGCATTTATTCCGGAAAATTACAAACCAACAAACCATATTGTATCGCGACTGTGGACGATAAAACAACCGTTACTGATTTGATTAAAAAAGCATTATTTGAATTCGGCTTAGAAAACGCTCATTTCATTAATTACAGACTTTGCGAAGTTTTACTCGATAGAGGAGGTAAACACCTATATGTGTTTTCGAATCGAACAAATATTTAAATTTTTCGCTCGGTTTGCAGTGACAGAACGCGTTTTAGAACAAAACGAACAACCGTGGCAAATAATGAAACAAATAGGCAGAGAATCTATTTACAGAATGCATCTGATGAGGTTTTATTTACAACTGAAACAAGATCCACATGGAACCTCGGTTGCCTTGTTTGTTGGAAATTTACCAAAAAATTATTCCGAACGTAATTACGAAACTTTTCTTACCGAAATTTTAGGAAAAGGCGAGTTTATTTTTAAACATTTAACGATATTTTTTCTTAAGCGGTCGTTTAATAATGTTTTATTTTACAGAAAGCAAATTCAGTAGCATAGGTCCTATTTATTACGAATTCGGTTCGTTGGTTATTACATTCGATGATTCAAAAAAGGCTGTTTCCGCATTTTATAAATTAAGAGAAGAAAAATACGATAATAGACCGTTATTAGGTGAGTCTGCGGAGGTTATTTTTATATCAGGTTTTCATTCGGCGTCGTACATGTGATGAAAAAAATTTACCTGCGAAAATATCGCCATTTTCACGAGGAAGAAATGAAAATATTCCGTATAGGATTTATTTTCGACAAAAGAACATTTATTTTCAGTGGCGGATAGAAATTTTCGATATTTTTAAATCATTTGAAGGGTTTAAATTTACTGCGAAGTATTCGTCGTTTATGGAATACTCGGATCATTAAATAGTGTTTTTTTTTTGGCTAATGTATTGTATAATTTATCGAGCCCATTAAAGATTTAAATGTTGGAAGTCAAAATTCGTAATTTAATTCGCGTTTATTTTCGTACATTCTAATTTCCTGATTTCTTTTCGATATCGCGGAAAAAATTAATTTTAGATACGAGCTATTTATATATTCCAGCGTTGATCTAATTTCGATAATTTTATTTTCAGTTATGTTATTACCGAGCATAGAACCATTAATGATACCATCCGGTGTAAAACCATTATTAGTCTTCGTAAACGTACAATCTGGAGGATGTCAAGGTTTAGAGCTTATCACTCGTTTTCGAAAAGTGCTTAATCCTTATCAAGTTTTTAATTTAGTTAATGGAGGCCCGTTACCAGGGTAAGTCGTATTGTTCGAATAAGGAAAATATGAATCATTTGTGTAATTTCACGATCCACGTTGCAGATTATACGTCTTCCGTCACATCAAAGATTATCGTATATTAGTTTGTGGCGGCGATGGTACCGTCGGATGGGTGTTGCAGTGTTTAGACAATGTTGGCCAGGATAGCGAATGCTCGTCTCCTCCTTGCGGCATCGTACCTCTCGGCACCGGTGAGTTTGTTGGAATTGTCGTACTTAGGGTTCTACGAGTTTTGGAGGGTGAAGAGACGTCTAACTCCTAAAAGGAGTATAATCTCTTTAAATTAATCGGTTAGGCAACCAAATCAACATTATGTGATGTGAGTCGCCTCTCGAGCAGAAAGAAGGAGTAAAAGGTTGAAAATTTCTCTGAACTAATTCCTCGAGTGAATATTCAAATCGTCTTGGAATCAGATGAATTGAGGGGAGGGGGAAATTACATATCGAGAAATATTTTATAGAGTGTACTTCGAGTTGTACATAAAATTTGCAACAAAAAATGACTAAAGTAGATACATACTTATCGAAAAAAGGAAATTGAAACATGAGGAAAAAATCAAAATTTCAATTAACTCGAGCGATGACGTAATTTTTGGCCGAAAATTCGACCATAATCATTTCCATTACCCGAATTACCTAACCTGCTAAACCCCAGGTTCTATTTTTAGGCAACGATTTATCACGAGTTCTGCGCTGGGGATCCGGATACAACGGAAACGGAAATATTTTAAGTTTATTAAGGGGTGTAATCGACGCCGAAGAGATCCGCCTCGATCGATGGACCGTTATGCTGTATCCGGAAGACAGCCAAGAACCTCCACCGGCTTCTAATTCAGCTGGTAAGCGCATTTTATTCACAACACGATGTCTTCGAATTACTACATCTCGACGTATTTACAGCCACCACGCCGGCAAGTGATGAAAACAAGTCTGGTGTGTTAGTTATGAATAATTACTTCGGTATCGGTCTGGACGCCGATTTATGCCTCGCCTTCCATAATGCTAGAAAAGAAAATCCTCAGAAATTTCAAAGTCGGTGGGTACAAAAATGCTGGATTCTTGGGATTGGTGAAATTGCATAATTTTCACGTTACTTTTGCGTTTGTTTTAGGCTCGGAAATAAACACATGTATTTTCGTATGGGTTTAAAGAAGATGTTAGCTCCAAGCGGCACCAGCTACGAACAGCTTCATAGAAACGTGCGCATCGAAGTCGACAATAAACCAGTCGAATTACCGGATTTAGAAGGAATTATCGTGTTAAACATATTAAGGTAAGGTGTTGCTTTGATGTCTAAATCGACCAGTTACAACGTGCGCGATATAACGATTCGAATTTTTTAGTTGGGGAGCTGGCGCTAATCCGTGGGGTCATGACAAAGAAGAACAATTCGCCTCACCTAACCATTACGACGGAATGCTAGAAATAATCGGTGTTAGTGGTGTTATTCATCTGGGACAAATTCAATCCGGACTCCGTAGTGGTATTCGTATCGCTCAAGTGAGTGTTATATCGTATATGGATTCGCTGAAATTTGACGATATTCAAGATGATGTTATTTTAGGGTGGGCATATTAAAATTCATCTCACCGTTAAAACACCTATCCAAATCGATGGCGAACCAACGCGATTTGGACCCGGAGAAATTGTGATTTTAAAATCAGCCTTAAAAGTGAGTTGAAAATTATTACCTAATATCATATTAAACGGTGACTTTAATCTTGTGATTTCTATAGGCAACTATGTTGAAGAAAAATAAAGGCAAACATCCACCTCCACCACCAAGTCTTAGTTCAATTAATGGTGAAGAAAATAGGAAAACTATCGATGAAAGTTAATTATGGTAAGAACACACCTTATAATTACATTTCCTTCGTTACATGCTCAAAATGGCAAGTATTTTAAACGAAAGTTTTATTGAAATGTTCATCAGCAAAAATTCCAATTTTTCACCATTCATCGTAATTTCTCTATTTTTCAGATTTCTTACCAAACAAAAAAAAACAAAGAAAATTTGCTACGAAATCAAAAATCAGCGTAAAATATTTACTTCGCTTTTAAATTTATTGATATTCCTTTTTTTTGTAGCATTCCTTAATTTTGTTTTGTTACAGTTACCAAAAAAATTCTCACGTTTACAGCTAAGGTTTTAATTGTAATGTAGGATTTAAAAGTATACATCTGATAAGCACAAATTTGTTTACGAATTCACTTGTTTTTTTTCCTGTTTTTGTCTGGTTTACAAAGCCGACGTTGGAGTTAGTTTTTATTGTTTAGAAAGTTTACGTCTAGTCAGTACTTTTATTTATTTTTTTTTCGAATTGATTCGTATGTGCATTTTTTTTTTTACATTTTTATCAATTATTTTATTTAACTACCTCTCGATGGTAATTTATTCTTTGATTAGAATTCGAATTTATTTTAGTTATTCGTTAGTATTTTTATGATCTCTGTTGAAATATCAAAAAAAGTTCTTTTATTTTAACGCCGAATCTTCCATCGATTTCAAAAATGCTTTGAAATTTTTAAACGAATCGCTGAATTACTAAAATCGTATTTGAAAATGTTTCAAATCAAAAATAATTTTAAGGAGTATTTCAGCTGTCAATTTGATTATCTTTGAAGCACAAAACTATGCTTTTTTTATTATTATTTTTTATACGTACATTAGGCGAGTGTCCAGGTGTTACAAAAAGCCAATGGAGGTTTGAATGTGAACAAATATTTATCTAATAGAAATTAACGAAATGATTAAAAGACGTTTACCCTTTCTTCAACGTGCCAAACTTCGCGAGATGTACTTCGAATTCAATATCGTTGTTTTAGGTTGTGCAGTTTTGACAACAAAAAAAAAATGTCAGAGGAAAAATTTTTTCCAATTTACCAGACTTTAGATGTATGTAATAACGTAACTGTTATGTTATTGATTTAATTATTTTTTAAGATGCTGTTGATTGTTGTTAATATTTTTTCATTTCTTTTTATTTCTCATTCGACGGACAAATTTTAAAATCGTTTGTACATGAGAAAGTAAGCTCGCTCGGTCACAGTTATAAATTATGACTTATTTTCTCACTCTGAGAATTCGCGCCATCGCTTCATCGGGCTGAAAAACGAGTTTAAAATTTGTCTCGCATGATGTCGTAACTTTACCGAGGCAGAGTTGCGATATTAGTTTTTTTTTTTCATTTTGAGATTTCATCATGCACGGGGCTCAGGCATTCGTTAATTCCCCCTCGGACTCGAATTTTCGTATGTCGTGCGTGGCGAAATAATCATTCGCTATGTTTTACTACTTATATAAATTTCGCTTGTATTTTTTAAACTTATTTAATAAAGTAACCTGTATATTATGTAAGTTATTTGAAATAAATTATTATTGAGTATTTGTTCGTAGTCATTGAGATGTTATTAAACTCTAGCGAAGATGTCGAGATCGTGATAATGACCGAATGACATTTCAAGTTTAATACGTTAGTGATCATTCATCCGTAATTTGTTGGTATCGATGTGAAACCATAATCGAGTATCGTACGGTAATTTAATCGTGATTTTTTTAATTTTTTCGTATTGGAAAAGAAACGCTTGAATGTGAAACAGCGTAACGATGGCGTTACTCGAGAATCAAAGCAAAATATCCGTTTCACAGTTCCAATACGCTAGGTAATTAAAAATAAACCATAATATCTTTTTTCTCATGGTATATATGTACGTAGTGTATATCGGGCTCTTTTTAACATCTTTTTCACATATCGTTTAAAACTCGTTTGGTTTTTTTATTCACCGAATATAATAGTGGGATATTTCGTGATACATTTAAATAAATTCCATTGGCGGCGGTTGATAGTAATTTCCTGTAACCTGTAGTACCTCTAATACCTTTTTAACCCGCGGCAAGTTTCTTAATTGTAATACGAGGTCATTTAACCAACGAGTTAGTGACCACGAACCAAATAATCGATATGTTAAAATATGAATTGTTCGTTATACGTTTACGATATAAACGTTTTCGTGGATTCGGCACATAAATGGAACATATATTTCAACCAGAATGAAAATATTTAACCGCATTTTTTATATTTAATAAAATATTTTACGCTTTTTTCTTCTTCTTTCATCGCTGCATGTTGTCAATCAACACAGGTATGAGGTAGCGTTTCCACTTTCCAGTCTACCTTATAATTATGAGAAACGATAGCTCGATGGTGGTTCGCATACGGCGAACGGTCATTCCGACATTCTCTGCACGCAGTTTTAACACCAAAAATGACTAATTCGTTGGGTTATAATAAAGAAAAGCTTTCGTGTAAGGGGATGAATGAAAATTACATCATTCACGTTGTTATACGAAGCACCCTTACGAAAGTTACACGCGTTTTATTACACGAAAAAACCTCTAATGGTTTATCAATAAAATCGATATTTCTCCATGTGGTAACACTGTTCGGTGCACCTGAGTCACGACGCATGCGCGTAGCGCTATAAACAGTAATGTGTTTTGTTATGGCGATACGTGCAGATGCTGAGGAAGACGCGTTATTTAAAATCGTCCGAGAAAAGTGGAATATGTAGTGGAAATATGCGTGAATTTTTTATTTTATTTAGTTTTTAACTTAGCGAATAATCTAGTCATCTTTTTATACAAGTTATGGTTGTGATTCGTGACATAATCAGTTTAATTTTCTACTACAAAGGTTGTGTTAGTGATTCATAATGCATCAAATCACTCGGGTATTTTCTCCAATACACTTATCAATGTTGAAGTATTTCAAAAGCTGTGATAAAACTTAACATAACGATAAAATATGTATGTATCGTCGATATAAGATAATCCAACATGAACTTTTCCATATATATTGTGTTTGCACTACTCACCATCTTACCCGAATGTGTTCGCGGGTATTTGATAACCGTAAATCATGACTGCGCTCCAGAGACGCAAATTTTCGACGGCATGCTCTTAAATTACAAAGAGCCGGAGAGGAAGTATTTTATGAATGTTGATAAAAGCGCATCTTTCGTCGAAAAATTAATACAAGTTAATTCATCGAGTGGTTCGGTGATTTTGAAAAGGAGGTTAGCTTGCGACGGTATCCAATATCCTAATATTTTCACGTTGTATATTGATTCAGCTTGTAATGGCATTTACGAGTATATTTCCGTGCCTTTGAAAGTTTACATTCATGGTTGTGAAAGCCACGGCAAAACGAAAGGTAATTTTTTATATAATTTATTTTTTTTTTCACAAATTAATGGAAATGTTTTATAGAATCGTCCAACGATTACTTCAGTACGAAGATATCAGAATTGAAACAAGCATACAGCGAAAGTTTAGTATCTTACGCTCTTCCCGGAACAAGGTAAAGCATCCGCAAGCTGACACTTCGTCGAAAGATCAAATTACTAATCAAAAATATTACAGCGTACCGGCGTTCGATCCGTTATGGGAAACGTGTTTTCGAAAAAGTCAACTCGTTATGGGTTTAGAAAATTACGTCATACCTCACGGTATTACATCTCGGTGCAAAATACGCTACATGGACGTAATGGACGCTAGATTATCCATCGAAACCAGCGTCGGCGATTTGGTCGCAGCATATGATTTCTGTACACCTCTCGATCCGCCGTGGAAAGTGAAGATCGTATTTTCGTACGAATGCGACGAGAACTCAACCTCCAATATCGTTTATCCGGCGATGCATTATATTAAAGTAAATATACGCGAAATTGTTTAAAATGATCTGTAATCGGAGGCGAAAAAAAAAACAGCACGTGGGTAATTTTATCGAATTACTCGACCGTGACGAAATATAATAAAATAATTATACGAAATATCATACGGGCGATTATCTTTCGGGATTACGATAATAGATCAATTACCCGAATTAATATTTCCCACGGATAAAAATAATTCAACTTTTTTTCAGGTCGTATTTTGGCATCGTAAAGAAAAAAATGAAATCGGACGCGTTCGCAGAGATTTACAAAACGGAGGTAGCACCGATAATAAAATACCTCAATTTGAGAAACCTCTTTATGTGGCTCCGGTACTGGAAGAGCAGCCGCCCGGAACTAATGTGTGTACCGTTCATGCGAAAACCGCCGAAGGTGGAGAGATCTCGTATCAGATGATTCCATTGTTAGATGGCAGATCGCATACCATGTTTAATATCGATTCAGAGACCGGAGTTGTAACTACATCTGTGTCTTTGGATAGGTAAATAATGCTTCGTAAATTTTAATTAATTTGGAATTCTCTCTGAAAAATTTTCTCGTTATTTAGAGAACAACTGGATGTGCATTATTTTCGTATTCAAGCGGTAGATTTGTCTAATCGGCCATATTCGGCGACCACCACGTTACAAATAAATGTATTAGATGTTAATGATCACGCCCCTATATTTGAAGCACCAAACGGCGAATACGAAGCTAGTATCAGGGAATCGGTACCCGTTGGTTCAATCGTGACCACTGTCAGAGCTACTGATAAGGATATCGGACGTAATGGAGAGGTAATCGTTGGACAAATCGATGTTAAAAATGCTACGTTGAATTAAAATTAATTACAAATTTTTCAAAAGATCGAATACGAAATACGAAGCATCGACGGTGGCGGTATCGCCAACACTACAATCGATACCTTTAATCTGGACGCGATGACCGGAGTATTAACTACTAGAGTGCCCTTGGATCGTGAAACCGTCGAAGTATACACGATCATTATCACAGCCAGCGATAAAGCTGTACCGGCTACTGATCGAAAATCCGCTACTGGGACCATCGTCGTAAAGATTTTAGACGAAAACGATAACTATCCTCAATTCGCCGAACGAACTTACACGGTTTTCGTGGCCGAAGACACGAATCCGAATTTAAATCCTAAAATCGCCACCATCAAGTTAGTATGAGAATTATACTGAAATCAAATGTATTCCGTATGATTAAAATATCAATTAATTTTAGAGCTACGGATGCCGATCAAGGGCAAAATGCCGCTATACGATATGCCATCATTGGCGGTAACACCCAGAGCCAATTTTCTATTGATAGTCAAAACGGTGATATATCTTTAGCCAAGCCGCTGGATTACGAAACCATGAAAAATTATCGACTCGTTATCAGAGCTCAAGGTTCGTTGATCATAAACCCTTTCTATTTATATCAGCACGTATTAACGGAATATGCTGTTTACAGACGGAGGTACCCCTAGTCGATCTAATACCACTCAGCTGCTAGTTAATGTGAAAGATGTGAACGATAACGCGCCCAGATTTTACGCTTCTTTGTTTCAAGAATCCGTCTCGGAGAATGTACCAGTAGATTATAGCATCGTGCGAGTAAGTACTCAAAGGTTTCGATTTTTTTTACTTCCATCAAAATGCGGAGATTCATTTTGAAATTCATTCAGGTACAAGCATACGACGCCGATGAAGGAGAAAACGCCGAATTGAAGTACACCATAGCCGAACGCGATGTCCAAGGGAGTTCAGCCAGCGATTTGCCAATCGCCGTTAACGAAAATACCGGCTGGATTCATACAACGAAGCCTTTAGATCGCGAAGTGAACAACAAGTTTCAGTTTCAGGTACAGGGAATCTTCCATCCACCGATGTTCTTGGTTTCGTCGTACTTACGTCTTTTTCTTAGGTAATTGCTCGTGATAACGGTAATCCTCCTAAATCGACCACAGCCAGCGTGGTCATCAATATCCAAGACGTCAATGATAACGATCCGGTATTTAATCCGAAAAATTACGACGCTGTTGTATCGGAATCCGACTCTCCTGGAACTCCGGTAGCTAATGTTGTGGCTACTGATCCCGATGAAAATCCTAGGTAAGAAATTGTCATTTTGTTCTCATCGAAGTTGTGGTAAATCATTATAGAAATTGTTTCTCTGTGATCAGATTGCATTATGAAATCGCCAATGGAAATACTCGAGGACGGTTTGCCATCACTACTCAAAATGGCAAAGGGTTGATAACAGTGACGCAACCTTTGGATTATAAACAAGAAAAACGATTTGTTTTGACGGTGAGTATCGTGTTAAAAATTTTTTTTCTGTTCTCGATGTTAGTTTATTTAGTTTTTGCTGAAAAAATAAAAAAGTAACGAAGCGAATTAAATGATAATTAATTTGAAAAAATTGCCCAGATTCGAGCTGTTGATTCGGGCGGACGTTTCGACACAGCCACCGTCTACATTAATATATCAGACGCCAACAATTACCCTCCGAGTTTTGAAAACGCTCCATATACGGCGAGTATCTTCGAAGACGTTCCGGTAGGTACAACAGTCCTGGTGGTTGCGGCAAGTGATAACGATGTCGGTCAAAACGCCCAAGTACGTAAATACTCGTTTAAACCTTCGGATTTTAATTCAAACCCGTTGATATCACTTTCGGCGATGATTCCAGATCACATATTCACTAGCCAGCGGTTTCGGCGAAGCTCCGGAATTCTCTATAAATCCACAAACCGGTGCCATTATCACGACGAAATCCTTAGATCGCGAAGTACAAAGCGGCTATTTACTCACGGTGACGGCAAAAGACGGCGGCGTGCCGCAATTATCCGACACAACCGACGTAGAAATATCGATATCTGATATAAACGACAATGCTCCGGTTTTTCTCAAGTCAAGTTACAGCGGCTCGGTGTCGGAAGATTCCCTCGTTGGTACCAGTGTACTGCAGGTGGCCGCCAATGATGTAGATTTGGGGTTAAATAGTCGCATACGTTACGCGTTACAAGAGGATGTCGGCGCTTTCGTCATTGACCCAACATCGGGCGTCATTCGCACCGCGACGCCGCTCGATCGTGAAAGCATCGCTGTGTATGAGATACACGCATTGGCCATAGATCGAGGAATGCCACCGTTGTCTAGTTCGGTAAGTGATCATGAAATGTGTTATGTTTGACACGTGTCAACGAACGATTTTTTGCAGGTTTTAGTTACTATTCGCATAGAAGACGTTAATGATTCGCCGCCTGCTTTCGATTCGGATAAATTGACCTTCTATATTGCTGAGAATTCACCGATCGGATCCGTGGCCGGGATTTTATACGCTAAGGATCCAGACGAAGGGCAAAACGCCGAAGTCACTTACTCCCTTATTGGTAAATAGTGGATTTTCACTGAATCTTGTAGTAAATCTGAACTAATCCTGAATTTGTTAATTAGGCGGAGAAGATGTGAATTCATTTTCACTGCTACGTAGACCAGGTTCCGATAAAGCGGAATTATTAACGTTGGTCGAATTAGATTACGAATCGTCGAAGAAAAAATACGATTTGGTAGTCCGTGCCGCATCTCCTCCACTCAGAAATGACGCCCATGTCGAAATACTGGTCACTGACGTTAACGATAATGCCCCTCAGCTTAAGGATTTCCAGGTAATTTACCCCGTCGACTGCTGGATGTAATTATATGATTCCATAACTACTCTTTTATGTCGTAGGTGATTTTCAACAACTACAAAGACTATTTCCCTGGAGGTGCTTTCGGCAGGATTCCAGCCTTCGACGCGGATGTCTCGGATAAGCTAAGATTTCGCATTTTATCCGGCAACAACGCTAATCTAATTCATCTAAATGAATCCACCGGATTGTTAACGTTGTCGCCGCAGCTCAACACCAACGTACAAAAAACCGCCTTCATCGAAGTATCAGTTTCGGGTAATTAGAGGTCATCGTACTTAAATTTCCGTCATGGGGTATTTCATGATATGTCTTTGTAGATGGTATAAACGAGATAAAAGCTACTATGCAGCTTTTGGTGAGATTGGTCACCGAGGAGATGCTGTATAGCTCGGTTACCGTCAGATTGAACGATATGACTCAGGAAGTTTTCTTGTCTCCGTTGCTGTCGTACTTTATCGAAGGCTTATCCGCTATTATACCGTGTCCCAAAGAGAATATCTACGTTTTTAGTATTTTAGTAAGTGTACCAAGCCCAGAGATGGAAGCTGTGGAGTAGCGATTTAATAATCGATTCTTTTAGGACGATACTGACGTCAGTGGCAGGATTTTGAATGTTAGTTTCTCAGCCCGGAAACCAGATGGGTCGTTTTATTCGCCTCAATATCTTCAAGAGAAGGTTTACCTCAATAGAATGATTTTAGCTAAGCTGTCCACATTACAAGTAAGTCGAGGTTCCAGTTCAGGAAGGTGTGAGAAATAACGCGAAATTATTTGATTTGTTAACGTGATTTTTTCAGGTGTTACCATTCGACGATAATTTATGCTTGAGAGAACCATGTTTGAATTTCGAACAATGTCTGTCGATTTTAAAATTCGGCAACGCTTCGGAGTTCATTCACAGCGATAGCGTGCTATTCAGACCAATTTACCCGGTTTCCACATTCGTCTGCCAATGCCCGTTTGGATATACAGGTCGGTATTTCAAGACTCTTCTGGTAATTGCGTTATATCGAAGGGATTTTAATAACAATCTTGTACATTCAGGGAGTAACGAGCATTACCTATGCGATACAGAGGTGAATTTATGTTATTCGAATCCGTGCCAGCACGGAGGCACGTGTAAACGAAAAGAAGGAGGATACACGTGTCTATGCCCGTCGCAATATACCGGTAAAATATATGCGCGCCTAGGAACACCATCGACGTGGTATTTATTCAATTTTTTACGCAGGAGATAAATGCGAAGTAGATCTACTCTCGGATAAATGCCAACCGGGGATTTGCCACTCGGGTTCGACGTGCGTGCCATTAACCCAAGGTGGTTTCGTATGCGATGATTGTGCTCCGAATAACACATACGATAATTACGATCGTATTTGTCAACTTCGTGGCAGAAGTTTCGCCAAGAATTCATTCTTAACGTTTCCGTCGCTGAAGCAGAGGAACAGATTGCATATATCGATGAGGTGAGTCAGCTGAAGAATCGGGATTGTCCATTGGTGTGATTACGGAGATAACCTCGAGTTTATTTTCAGATTCGCTACCCTCGAAGAGTCCGGGTTACTTTTGTATAACGGTAGATACAACGAATTGCATGATTTTATCGCCCTGGAGATCGCAGACGGTGGACAATCGGTGGAGTTTTCGTTTTCCTTGGGATCCGACGTGACCAGAGTTTCGGCATCGTTGCCCGGGGCCGTAAACGATGGTAATTGGCATACGGTGGTTGTGTCTTATTATAATAAGGTAACGTGGATTTTTATTCAGTGTTGGTACGTTTTTTGTGATTTCATGAGCGTTGTATTTATATTTACGCGGGGGTACTTTTTTTTTTTAGTCGGCTACAGTGTCTTTGGATAATTGCGATACGACGTTGACCATTAAGTACGGACAGCAGATGGGATACACGTGCGCGAATATGACGTCACAGGTTTTAGAGTCGAGGTAAATGTGCTATAAATGATGTGTAATTTTTTCAGATTTTTTTGTCTCATTTTACCCCATATTAAGTAATGAAAATTGGAGTTTTTTGCGGTAAAATGGGGAAAAAACTAAACAAATTTTTTTAGATTTTTTTTACAGAAATATTAAAAAACATCGACATAATTTTTTAATACATTTTTATGTAAAATAACTAAAATTGAGAATTTTTCCAGAATTGCAACTCGTAAAAATCATATTTTTTTGTAATTTAAAAATTCCAATTTTTTTTTCAAGTTGATAAAAGTGGTAACACTGATTCTGTCATACGCGAATTACTTTTTGAGAGTGAAATAAAATCAAAATAAATTTTAAATTGTCAAGTATAATATAACTGGAGTTACTCATTTTCAAAATTTTCAATTTCCGCCATTTTGGAAAATTTCAAGTTGCCATAACGCTGGATAAAAAAATCACAGTGACGTTCGCTTTGCGTCATTCGAAATCGTTTGATGACCTTTATACGCATGGAAAATAGGAAAAAAAATCGACTATCTTTTTCAAACTTTTGACTGATTTGACCTGGAATGATCTTGTGTTTTTTACCATTATCGTAGATTTTTAATAATAATTTCATTTTAAATAGATGCGCCATTTTGACGGAGACCTGCCATCGATTTTTGGATCTAACCGGACCCCTGCAAATTGGCGGATTACCGATGTTACCGTCGTCTACGTCGTTCCAAGTGAAAAATCGCGATTTCATCGGTTGCATCGCCGACGTACACGTGGATCACAAGTTGCTAGATTTCAACAGGTGTGTACTTGAGATTAACGATTGATTTTGGGAAGCACTGCTAATTCATATGGTGAAATTTCGCAGTTACGTAGCGGATAACGGAACGGTGATCGGGTGCCCGGATAAGCACGCTCATTGCTCTAGTCAACCTTGCCTGAACGGTGGCACGTGCATGGAGTCTTGGGGTACGTTTTTGTGCGAATGTCCAGAAGGATGGAGCGGTAAAGATTGCAGCCAAAGTAAGACCAATCGAAGATATTCAACATGATGGGCGTGAATTTTCTCGCGGTATTAATGATTTGTCGCTCATTTAGACGTAGGACCGAGTTGGCGATTCAGCGGAGATGGTACATTGTCGTTTAATCCGCTACTTCGACCTATACAACTACCATGGTCGAGTAGCTTATCCATTCGTACCCTTCAACCGGATGCGTTCATTATGGGTATACAAATGGGACAAGGAGGATACGCGATGATCGCGGTAAGCAAAAAGTATATTTTACGAATGCAGGAGTCACGAGATACTGAAAAGAATGATGTTTTAGTTGGAAGCCGGTTATTTGGTATACGTGGTCGATGGTCAGATCGCAACTTTGACGACGAGTCGTTTAAACGACGGGTCATGGCATCGTGTCGAGATCACGTGGTTGGCCGGAGGTGGCGTTAGATTGGCCACAGATTACGGTAAACGTTCAGTCACCCGGATACTTAACGCTAAAGTTCAAGGCTTGTATATTGGCAAAGTGACCGTGGGCAAGATGGAAGACGCTAAAGTAGAAAACCTCAAGATGATACCGTTTAACGGTTGCGTTCAAGTATGAATTTTTCTTGTTAAAAGAATATGCTGAAGTAGTCTCGTAATGCGTGCACTTTATTCAGGATGTTCGAATCGGATCCTCGCAAACGTTGCAAAGACCAACGGAGATATCCAAGGTTACCGAAGGATGCGCTGTTACGAATCCATGCGAGGACGGTAAATGCCCCAAAAACAGCGATTGTTCCGGTATATGGGAGAAACACTGGTGCCAGTGTCATACCGGATATGTCGGACCCACCTGTAGTCACGTTTGCGAAACGAACCCTTGCGCCAATGGTGCCGAATGCGTTGTCGATATCGGGTCGCCGCGTGGATACAAGTGCATTTGTAATAGCGAATTCCACACCGGAGATTATTGCGAAGTTGAGATCGAACAGAGTTGCCCGATTAGCTGGTGGGGGCATCCTGTCTGCGGACCTTGTAATTGTCCGGTGGAATCTGGGTATAATCCTGATTGCAACAAAACCACCGGCGAATGTTATTGCAAGGTATGATTATTATTAGTAAAATGAAAAGTGCAGAATTAAAGCATCCTTTATTGCAGGAAAATTACTATAAACCTCCTGGCTCGGATGTTTGTTTGCCTTGTGATTGTTACTCCGAAGGGTCATTCGGGTCATCTTGTGATTTCGAAACGGGCCAGTGTAAATGTCGCCCTAGGGTTATCGGACGTCGATGCGAAGCTTGCCCTAATGGATTTGCAGAAGTTACATTAGATGGGTGTAACGGTAAGTGGTGTTGGTTGGAATTCCTTTCGTGGAATTGTGAATTATGTAACTCGATTTGTTTTTGTTGTTTAGTGGTATATGACGGGTGTCCTCGTAATTTTGCCGATGGAGTGTGGTGGCGGCATACGGAATTTGGTAACGCGGCCGTGGAATCGTGTCCTCGGGGGTCCCAAGGTAAAGCGTCGAGGTTTTGTGATAATACTCTCGAAGGATGGCAAAACCCGGATATTTTCAATTGCACCTCGGATTCGTTTATGTCGTTGAGAAAGAGGGTGAGTATGATTCCTAATCACTTTATTGTAATTCCTGCCTCTGGTTTTTATTTTTTATAATTTTTCGTCGATTTTCAATGTTTCTGTTTGATGTGTGATCTTAGTTGGTGGATTTAGAAAGCGACGCTTTGCAAATAAACACCTTCGTAGCCATCGAAACTGCTGATTCGATTAAGAAAGCATGCAACAATAGCCATACTTTATACGGAGCCGATATTTTAATCGCCGAGCAAATCATCCAACGGTTGTTAAATTACGAAAAATCGCAATCTGGCTTGAATCTTACTCACAGTCAAGATAAAGATTACCTTCAGGTATATGGCGCCTCAAAATTTGAGATTTTTAGTTCGAAAAAATTACCTAAATTTTTAATTTTTATAGAACATATTTTTGGGCGTAAGTCGAGTCATCGACATCAAGGAGAAAAACCACTGGGACGGAATTAAGAAATTAATCAACGAAACTCCAGAAATAATGTTACACACGTTGTGGGAATATTTAATGACATTGGCGATCAATCAACGTGACACGTATACAGATCCGTTTGAAGTAGTTACATCGAATATAGGTATGAATAAACGAACCAGCGATGCGAAAGCTAAATAGAGTTATATTAAAATTTACCTTTTTCGCAGCATTTGGCTTGGATATCGTTACTCCGGAGAGCTTATTTGGGTACGAAAGCGACGGAATACAATTAGACTCGTCTCTGGATATACCCGGAAAGTTACAAGAGAAGGTTATCTTACCTGATACATCTTCTATTTTGGAATCCAGCTTACAAGTATGATAATTTTAGCGCGTTATATGTTGATTTTAATTTAACTCGGCAATAATGATTTTAGGTGAATACTTTGAAAACCGGATCTCAAGTTTTGGGCTTAAAAAGCGCCACTGGACCGACAGTTATATTCCCTAAATACAATAATTATTTAATTGATAAATCTAAATTCGACGTTAATTCTCAAATTATGATACCCATCGAATTATTGGGTATTCGAACCGTAAAGCAAGGTTGGTATCGATGAATTTCACCTTACGCAGTGACATACGAGGTGATTAAATTTATTTGTTCGAATATAGGAGAGATCAGTATGAAAGAAACGTTCAGTAAATCCGATAACGCTGTGGTAGGATATGCTCAGTACAAAGATATAGGATCGTTGATGCCGTTAAGATATGATGACACGGTTTCCAAGAGATATGGCGTAGATTTAATAGTCGGATCGCCGGTTATATCGGTTATTGTGGCGATTAATCAGCATACAGGTGCGTATAAGATAAGGTTTACATTTAAATTACACCTGATCAAATTCTGATTGAGAAAATTCTGTATTAGGGAATGATTTCAAATGGAAACGAGACACAGATGGTGGAAGCGGCGTAGTTACCACTAATTTATTGGATTTGGTACCGTTACCGGTACCGATTCGGTTACGTATTTGGTTAAATCACGATGTCATCACGCCTTTGTCGAATCCGCAGTGCGTTCGGTGGACTAATATCAGAGGGTAAGCGATTTCTTAGACATCTGCAATGAGGGCTTTAATGCGGAAATTTACATTTTGAAATATCTACAGATACGGCGAATGGACCAGATCCGGGTGTTTGACCGTGGTTCCAGATATACCAACGCATAAGCATTCCAAACAACCAGTGTTAGTGAATTGTACCTGTAATCAGTTGTCAACCTATGCTGTGCTAGTGGACGCGATCGACGGAGAGGTAAATATTGAACGGAGTTGGTATGTGGTGATAAGCTAACGATGATGATGTTGCAGTACGTAGCGGAGTTTACGTTCATCGAAGATATCGCGTCGTGGATCGCGTTCACGATGGCAATTACAGCGTTGGCATTGGCGTGTATTCTGTTGAGTCTGCTGAGAGCTAATACGAATTCTAGTTCGATATGTATCAGTCTTACGTTCTGTTTGTTGATGACGCAGTGCTTGTTTTTGTTCGCTATGAAGAGTAAAATGTCCATTGTGTCGAATGAGGTGAGTTACATTCAGCTATCGCAAAAAATAACCGCTGATTTATGTTTCTCGTGTAAAATTAATGTCATTTGATACCCAACACGAGGTACTTCTGTTCGCTTGAAATTTCGACTCTATTAGAGCTCAAGGAGGGGGGGCGGATTTTCGATTTGTAACGAGGTTTTCTCGTATTTATGCATATTTTTGCGTTCCTCGTGCAAAATTGATCTAATTTGATACCCAACTCGATGGGGTTATTACGGCTCAAATTTTCCGATTTATACTCCCCCCTCCCCACCGGTCCATTAATGTACAATGAAAATTCAATTTCAATCATTTTGAAAGTATTTTAATTCTTTTTTCGTATTTTTAATCTATTCTCAACGTATTTTTACAGTTCTCGTGTAAAATTGTTGCCATGGGATTGCACTATTTATGGCTCAGCGTGATGTGTTGGTCGTTGGTGAGTTCATTACATTTATACAGAATGTTGACGGAAATGCGAGACGTAAATCATGGACAAATGGGTTTCTATCATTCGTTGGGATACGGTTTACCTGCCATTATCGTCGGCTTATCTGTCGGAGTACGAGCCGACCAATATGGCAATTATTTCTTGTAAGCGAATGAAAAATACCATTGTTTGTTTGATCTTCATATCCGAAAACTAACGTAAGCCTTGTTTCAGCTGTTGGCTTTCATTGTACGAATCAGTTGTATGGAGTTTAGTGGGTCCTGTTTGCGTCCTGGTGATTTGTAAATTAATTGTGTTGCTGTTATCGTTAAGAGCGGCGTTTACCTTGAAAGATCATGTAGCCGGATATGGTAATCTGAGGTGAGATTCGAAGCTGCATAGATTTTGCAACGGAAAGTTTCATTTAATTGTACTGTACAGGACTTTGCTTTGGTTATCTGTGGTCTCGTTACCGTTACTGGTTGCTGTCTGGATGCTGGAGTTGTTGGCCGGTACAGAACGTGATGTTGTATTGACGTATTTGTTATGCGTCGCGATCACCGTCCAAGCGTGGTTTACGTTGTGTGGTTATTGCTTCGGTAATGCGAGAATTAGAGCTAGTTTGCATCGCGTAGTGATGAACCTGTTCGGTGGTAAAGTGCCACCGATTCCTGAAGAAGATATTGACAGTCCGGTCAAAAGTACTAGTCATTCTGTGAACAATCCGGTGGTAAGTTTTGAATTAGAGGATCGAAATTTATGGGAATTTGTTATAACAAGTATTTCTGCTTGATAGCGTTCCTCTTTGGCGTATCGTAACGCCGGAGTTAATACATTCGAAGCGGCTCGAAGGCAAATTGGTATTTCTACATCGAGTACTACATCTAGATCGACAAATAAAACATGCAGCAGTCCGTACAGAAGCGATGTACAAGTACGTAACACGTCAACATCGACGAGTAACTATGAACCGAGCGCTTCAGATGGAACGTCGGCTTTGCAACCGGTTCAACATACTTCGGATTCCGACTCGGAGGTTAGTGCCGGATATTCGGGTATTCTTATATGCGGAATGAACCTAACGGGTTTCCTGTATTATGTTGTAGGGATCAGCCGAAAGACGTAGTTTGGATTTAGCTTCGTCCCATAGCAGCGACGACGAAGAATCTAGTAGATCACGCCGCAGAACGAAAAACGTCGGGGTGTCCGCAAAAGGACCCTCTCATATGGCATCCGGGTATTTGCCAAATGTTATCGAAGACTCAATCGCCGCGTGTTCGGGATCGATGTCGAGGATGCCAACGGTGCAGCCGCCATCGCATCTTAATGTCATCGCGAATTCGCAGCTGTTCCCTAATTTGAAATCGTATCGGTATTCGCCTCCTCGATGGAATGGACACATGGAGCAGCAAAATATCGGTAAATAATTTCATGCAAGTTACGTCATGTGCATCGGGAGTAATAATATCTTGTTGTTTCAGTCGAAGAAGACGAATCTTATCCGCATCGATGGACCGATACAAACGTGTCCGACGGCGAACACAATGTAATCGCTTCGCATATGAATTTCGAACCGAAACCGATGTCTTTAGGGAGAAAATACCTCGAAGCGTCCGATCCCATGCATCGTCATATGTCCGATTTAGAATACGATGACGGTGGCGGTACCAACATCGGCGCCGGTATGGGTTCCATAAGCATAGATGAAAAATACTCCTTCCCGTATACCGGTAAGTCCGAGCTCCTATATTGTCCAAAAACAAGGCGTAAATAATTGCTGAACTATTTCCACAGCCGAAGAAGACCACTGCGGATCGCCATACATGAATATCCTACGCGGGGCAGAGTTACCAGTTAGAAAATTAAGCGCGTCTCATAGCCCGAATCTAGATCTTTGTCGGATGACCGGCAATAGATCATCGATGCGGAGTATAGATCGAGTCTACGATGGCATAGATGACGCCAGAACCCTGCGTAGTTTAGATATAGGCGGTGGCACCAGTCGCGGGATACATTCGTCTCATAGCAGCATCGACCGTAAACGCGCCATTGACGAGGTTTCCATCCACAGCGCTAGTCGCATCTGCGAGCCTATGCATTTCGATAGCGTCGGTCTGAGAGGTACCGACGAAACGTCCATTCGGAGTTATAACATGAAGAGGGGTAGTGATTTGTCGCTACGGAGTGATGATCCGGTGCGGTACGGACGACTGGTCGCAGACATGGATCGTGAATCGAGAAGAGGGAGCGATGCCAGTGTTTCGATGATGGGCGGTGCGACATTGCCGATGCAAAGGAGGCCATTTTATGCGTCCAATGAGTACGGTATCGCGAATATATCGGAGTCTGAGTGAGTACCTTGGAAATATTTAGTATTTTAGAGTATTGGAAATTACTACATAAAGATAAAAATAAGATTATTATTAAGGTGCTTGAACTAATTTAGCACATCGCTTTCCCCTTTTATTGAATTTTCTTCACGCTTCGCATTTATCCAGTTGTACTAAACATGCATTTTAACGACGATTTGCGCTGCATTGTAAATATGTTGAACTGAGAGTTGTCAGACTGGAGATGGAAATATGGAAAATAATTCAATTTTCAATTCGTCGAAACGAGAAATCGAGAAATTTGCCCAAAAAAAGGCCAGAAAACTGAATGCAACTATTTACATTTTTCTTTCAAAATTGGAATTTTGTTCTTAGTATTTTTTTCATCGATATATTTCATCTAAATGTAAAGTGAAGAGGAAAGAAAGGGGACCGAAAGCCTTTGGTGGATTTTATACAATT
This sequence comes from Maconellicoccus hirsutus, assembly GCA_003261595.1. Classification (NCBI taxonomy): domain Eukaryota; kingdom Metazoa; phylum Arthropoda; class Insecta; order Hemiptera; family Pseudococcidae; genus Maconellicoccus; species Maconellicoccus hirsutus. The sequence continues at coordinate 44,114 of QBDW01000171.1, read as the reverse complement.
TTTATAAATAATTTTGAACGATTTTCAGCATTTTAGATATAATGATGCAATTTATTTGAAATATGTTTTAAAATTCGTTGGTGATACACTTTCCTCATTAGTTTCTTGATCTTCTGCTCAATATCAATTTCGACAAATAGACGACTTTATTTTGAGGAAAATTTATATGAAAGACGTGCATTGTGGTCTAATGTTTTGATAATTTTAAAACAATTTTTTTTCATCAATCAAAGGATTATAATTGAGCTTTATACCGTGACATAAGCTTGTAATTTTAATGGCTTGTAACAATGGCGCTTTTTGTTATTTTTCATTCGAAGTGCTTTGTATTTATGTTTAATTTCTTAATTACTAACGGTGTATGTTTCCTATCACGCTTGCTTTCCGATGGATAATGACAGCGAGGTAAGTATTCCTAATATTTGCAATTTTATTCGGTATTATACAGAAAATTGGATTTTTCAAGTGTTTCGTCAATACGATGTATTATAAGAGAGGCCATACTCAAGGCTGAAACACGCGTAAAAATTGCCCAAAATGAACTCGTGACCAGGTCTTATTTCACGTGTACACGAAATGCTTATCTTAAACGCGAATCAACTTCGAATGAAAAAACTAATGGGTCATTGACCCGGTTTTTTGGTCAATTTGTAAATACGCATATGAAGCTTTTCGAATATGATTTCCAGTTCAAAAAAATTTCGTTAATAGAATTAATTTTAATTAAATGAGATTTTTTTATCTGCGCAGCGCGCACGTCGAAGGGCGGATGTAGATGATTAAAGAGGACTTATTAAAAAATGAACGTAATAAAGAATGATGAAAAATCACGAAGTCAACTAATTGACGATGATAAGATGAAATGAACTTGAAATATTTTCGTTATTTCAATTGTAGAAAAGTGAAATTATCCGAATTGGTGATTGGACGGTAATAGAAATGATGAAAATTTTGTCGTTTTGCGATGATATAATTTTCGCGTATTTTTCCTTCGATAATGAGATAAAGGGGAGAGAAGTACGATGAGAAAATCTTGACCATGAGTCATTATAATGTGTACTTCTGCGATGAAACACTATGAAAAATTCTATTATTATTTTAAAAATACCATTTTACAATTTTTTAATAAATTAAAATTTTTTTTTAATTTTTTGTTTCGACGTTTTTGTTGTTTTTTTTTTTTAGGAAAGATACGAATGAAGAGACCAGAGTGTAACGAAGAATATTTCGATGTGAAAAACTGCCTTAATTTAAAAGAAGATTTACAAAGTGTCATATCTCGCATCACTATTGCATTTGAATTTTTTTGTATTTTTTTCATGTTTATAGTTTTTTATAGATATTTTGTGTATAATTTTAGCTTATTTTTTTACAATTTTGTATATTTTACACGATAAGCTTATTTCTTTCCTTTTTTCCCTCTGTCGCAGTATTCTTTTTATTTTCATTTTGTGATATTCTTACATTCCATTTTTTTTGTAGCAATTTTCGTGCAATTTTTTGTATTATTTTTTAAAAATATTTTTACAAACTTCATATTTTTGATCTCACTTTATGTATTTTTTTCTTAATTTATTTATTTATTCACAAAAGGTGGCGGTATTGTATAATAGTGGACTGAACGTGTAATTTAAACGGACAATCAGCAATGATAATAGAGCAATATGCCAGTTTTTATTTGATGTGCCATAGAATCGATTTTTATTTTGTATATTCTTTTTTTTTAGTTCCTAACGTCCTGATTATTTTTAATTTATGGCATTTATTTTATGATTATTTGCTCATTATTATTATTTTTCACTCAACGAGGTTGTGCCGATGTACTTAAAAGCACAATGTTTCGAATATCAGTATTATTTGAGCTTTTTTTGTCTCAAGCTTGTAATTTCATTCCATCGAACGTGTACCTATATTTTAGTGGCGAAATAACGTATGTCAATTTTGTACTGAAAGTGTACAGGGTGTGAGGTCAAAAAACGTTTCTTTTTTATTTCAACACCAAGTCTGGAAACGAGCTTAACTTTTTTTTGTAATGTAGTGTGGAAAGTTTAGATTTTGTGTAACAATAAGCTGTGATGTTTGAAAAAGGATTTTTACGAGGACGAAAAGGTAATTTTTTAGGATTTGGTATTTGACGTACGTGCATTTTTCTCTTTTTTTTAAAATTTGAATCATAATTTATGTGTAATTTTTCATTTTAAAATTTCGAATAAATAATAAGAAATATGTCGAGTGTATTGTTTTAATGCATATTTAATTTAGGAAACTAGGATAGGTGTACTGGTTTATCTAGTCGAATGCAAATAGACCGTTAATCTATTTGTGATAAGTCTATTTTAAAATTAAAAATGCTACATAGTACGAGTGGTACGCAATTTTTTTTTTCAATATGGAACGCAGAAATGAAGTCATTTTCATGTTTGAAATCGCGTTCATTATTCGTAATTAAATATCATGGAGATATTGCGCGGTAGATTTTTGTACAGTATTAACGCTAATGTTAATTCATGAAAATATATTTGTATTTTTATGCATAAGGTCGATATTGATGGTATTTTTAAGACGTTGTTTCGGTAATCACATCAACGAAGATGTTTACGTGATCAATTGTAGATTATCTTTATTTATGAATTGAAGTAGTATAATAGAACGTAGAGATCGATGACGTAATTGAAAAGCAATGAAATTTTGCAATATTCTATTATTATCTCCATATTTCCTCAAAGAAAGAGTAGTCCATACCCAATCTTGTCTTATTCGTTTTGATGATGTAAGGGGTAGATGTTTGAAAAGCAGAATTATCAGCTTAGCGAATCAGTAGTACTTCTAACTGTGAATTATTTTCAACAACCAAGTAAAAAGACAAATGCACCCAATCATTTTGTTATTGCCATCTTATCGATTAAATGTTCCACCTTCTGTTACGTGGAATTCCGACGACTTACAAATACAAACTAGAAACTACAAAGGCTAGTGCTCGTTGATAAGGTTTAATTCGTTATTACCTTATCAAATATCGACACCTTTCGTCAAGACCTCTGGCAAATTTATTCTCTTTAATTTATCTTTACTTGGCTAACGAGAAAAAAATAAAAATATCGTGCCCTTCAACCTTACAATAAGAGCGAACTGTCAAAACACTCCAATTACTGCAACAAATTTAACACGTAATCACGTGCAAGCCACTTCTTATTATGATAGGAATCGTGAAATTCGAGGAAATAATGAAAAAAAAAGGAAAATAAATCAAAGTGGAAAGTTTTATTCACAAATTATTATTAATTTTTACGAAATCAACATCGACCATTTTGTTTTTATTTGAAAATTTATCCCGATGACAACACACCTACACGACAAAAGAAGAATCACGTTTACGTGACGTCACAATATTGACAAACGTGACGGTAGCTCTCACACAATGCATCGTTGCATCCCTCCCATTCTCGTGTTTTCGTGAAAAAAACCGATGAAATCACGTGTTAGTGTAAAAAATTATGTGTAAATGTAAAAAAATCGTTAAAAATGTGAAAATTCCTAGATTCAGGTTAAATTTAAAACGATTCACTTTTAAAGTAAGTGATAGTTTATAATTAATTCGTCGTGATTAGTTACTGACTATAATGTTGCACGACTATCACTCCAGATAATTTTGAAGTGTGTTAATACACCGAAAAGTTTGCATGTTTCATTGTGAATTCTCTTGTTCTTATGGATAACTTGGGTATTTCGGTAGAATCTATTTGTGTTAAATCTTTCAAGATGGGTTTATCTTCGTTGCCAATTTCTGAGAAAGAAGTAGTTCGAAAAAGGAGCCGTATTGTGGTAATATATTTCGACGTATTCTGAACGTCTAATTTCGTCAATAGTAATCAAGGAAAGAAATGATGAATAATATCGGCGTATTGAAAAAGAAATTTTAATTTATCTCCTACGTGTGATTAGTTCTTCGAATGTGGGTATTTATTGGTGTATCTTTCTCTCTCTTTCATCCGCGTAAATATTCGCCTACAAAGACTTCTTTCATTCGAATTTATCCATTTTGTGTAAGAACAAAGCTGCAGATTGTTCGTGGATGTAAATAAATTGAATACAATATGTATTAATCGATACATTTGTCGTTTTACATTGTACCGGCTCCTATGTTCGTGCATGTTGATTATCGAATTCAAAAAATTTTCCTTATCACCGGCTCTCTTTGCTTGTAAGGGTTAATCGCGCAGAATTTCGTAATCGCAAAGGAAAAAAATTACCCCACGTGATTGAATTTTACGATGTTTATGACCTTGATTATTTCAAATTAAATACTTGACGTCACCGGTGATTTTATTCATTTAGTAAAAGTTATTCGCAACTATCGGATCTACTAATATCTCAGGATATGGCTCCGAACGACAGAATGCACATTATGACTGTAAGTACCGCTAATTACTTCGTTCACGTTGTAACATGTATTTTATTTAACTCATTGTTCGAGCGTTAAATTCACATATTTTCTTTTTTTGTGCAGACTACTACCACTATGTCAACCGAAGGCTTTTTGCCGGAAGATTCCAAGTTCTCTACGAGAGCAATTCATGCTGGACATTCGCCCGAGAAATGGTCCTCGATGGCCGTCGTAACACCGATTAGCTTGAGTACTACTTTTAAGCAATACGGCCCCGGAGATTATAAGGTAAGTTATTTCCTGATAACGTCATTATTCGGTATTGTTTTTTTATTCTATGGGTTATCGTTTCGCTCGTGCAATTACGTTACCTTTGTTCTTGCCTGGTTTTCCTCGTATTGTTTTTCGAAATTATCTAAATCGGTGTTGAAATTGTTGCAAGATGATGTCATAGTGTTGGGTTTTTTAGTGTGATTTTTTCTGCGGATGGAAAATTACTCCATGATAAATTTTACTGTTTATGATAGAGGAAGTGTTAAAAAATTATCAGTTTTTTTTTTCAATTCGATGATTTTATTTTTAATGATTAAATCTCAGATATTTGCGATTATTTTTTTCCTCTTCTTTTACTCGAAATTTTCAAATTATTACGTGAATTTTTGCTTGTGGATTAATAGATAAATGTTTTAAAAGAAAAATTATCGAGCTAAATTGGGGAAAAAAATGAGAAAAAGTTGAAGAAAGATGAAAAATTGTTTTGAAAAATGCTCATTTAATTGATATTATTTTTAGTAAGTTTTTAGTATATTTTAGTCGAAATTTTTTCTGCATGATTTCAAACAAATAGAAGAAAATATTCATTATGAAAGTATTGATAAAATTTTCACGAATACTCGCGTTCGTATGGTAATTAGGTAAATTTAATTCGTTTATTACTCCGAAATATTTGTTAGCAATTTGTTGAAAAATTTGTTTTAATTAATTTGGGGTAGAAAATGTGAAAAATACGGCAAAAATCAAGAGAAAAAGTGACGCAAAAATTGAAAATTTATTAAAATTTTTAAATAAAAAAAACTAAAAAATAAAAAAATACCTCATAAAAATGTGTATTTCTGGAAAACTGAAAATATTTTCAAATAATAAAAGTTTGCTTAAAAATTTAAAAATTAAATTAATTGACGAAAATTGGAAAAAATACTTCTTGAAATTGATTTTTTTAGAAACCTCTCTTCGGAAAAATAATCTCGAGTTTAAATAAATTTTTAAATAAAAAAAATGAATTGAAAGAAACTTGAATAATGATGAAAGTCACATTTTTCTTTTTTTAAATTTTCGCCATGCACAGCAACCGAGGCTTGCTGTTAATGCCGAAAATTAAAAAAAAAATTGTGACTAAGTATATGAAAAAGGTATATTTTTGAAAAACTGTTCTGAAAAATAATTTGAACTTGAAGGGAATTTTCAAATAAAGAAACTTGATTAAAAAATTTCAATAAATTTATAAAAAATGTGAAAAAATATCTCCAAAAAAACATATTAACTTTCCAATTTGAAAAATTTTAAATAACGTTTTTGAAAAATCGAAAAAAATGATTTTTTATGTCACAAAATATCAAATAAAAAAAAAGAAAAAAATTAAAACTAGAAAATTAACCTTTGAGCAATACTTTCTATCAAAAGTTCAACTTTAACGTTGGCGTTTAATCAAAATCCAATATATTATGTAATTATCGATTAATAATAATATTTTCACGCAAAAAAGAATATTCTAATTGGCTTGTTGAGCACTTTTTTGCAAATAAACACGAATTACTTGATAAGATCTCAGACAAATAAATATTCCGCAAAAAATATTAGCAAATCGAATGATCACCTAAAAAATTTTTAACACGCGTTCAAAGGGTGTTGATCGCGCATGAACGAATCGTAGATTCATAAAAACCCATAATTAACTTCGAAGTTTCGCAATATCACGTAATAATGATTAATTTCTACGAAAAATGATATAAAAGAAGGCATTTTTCTCTACAAAGAAAATACGCGAGAAAAAAAAACACGTGAAAATTAGAACAACGAAAATACCCATTTATCTAGGCCTTATCAGAAGGCGGTCAGTATATTTATGAAACAATTAATTTTCTATTGAGATCTCAACTATGGTTGAGTTAATCAAGTACACGAAACGGTTCAATTATCGAATATAATAAATATTCTGGTGACGTAAGCGGAAGTGTAAATTTTTTGAATTTTTTTTTCGCAGCAATACGAATATAGCCGAAGTGGCAACCCAACCCGAGACGTTTTGGAAGCATGTTTAGCCTCGTTAGATGGAGGCCAATATGGTCTCACTTTTTCCTCCGGACTGGGCGCCATGAACGCCGTCGTGCAATTGTTGAACGCCGGCGACCATGTGATCTGTATGGATGACGTGTACGGCGGTACTAATCGATTTTTTAGTAAAATCGCCAGAAAATTCTGTATCTCTTGCTCGTTCGTCGATTTAAGCGATGTGAAAAATATAGACAAAGAAATTAAACCGAATACCAAAGTGAGTTGGGATTAGCTACTTTCAAATGAACTAGTTTAATGGCGTCATTTACCTTTTCAGTTAATCTGGATCGAAAACCCTACCAATCCGATGTTGAAAGTCGTCGATATTAAGTCCATCTGCAGACATGCTAAATTCAAATCTCGCGATGTCATCATCGTCGTCGATAATACCTTTTTAACTCCTTATTTCCAAGTAAATATTTCCATTGCGTTTTCACCAACTAATCCCTTTAATTAATCTTATTTCTAATTCAACAGAAACCCTTAGCTTTAGGCGCCGATATATCAGTATATTCGTTAACCAAATACATGAACGGGCATTCGGATGTCGTGATGGGTGCCGCTGTCACCAACAACGAAACTATTTATAATGATTTAAAATTCATACAAAACGGTAAATATGCATGGTTTTTTCCCTCGAACGTATTGACGGGTATATCAAATTGTATTAAATTACGCGAATTAATTGGATATATTTGTTCGTACTAATTACGGCAGAGATTAGCGTTCGGCTTATCTCGCCGTCGCGGTTAATTGAAAGAATATCGTTGGGTCTTTGTACGAAACGTTCGAATATTCATCGGTTCGGTACCGATGATTTCTTAATTTCGAGAATGTCGATTATATGAGGTCGTTGGAGTGCAAATCGTAGAGATGTACAATGCGAAATGAATAATCGTAAAAATCATTCGACCGGAATGAGTATTTATTTGGCTTTTATTTCTTTTAATCACTTCGAGCTTCTTTGAAGTATTTTTATTGAATGTTTAAAAAATAATTTATCTGCATGATTAAATCATCGATCTTGATATGGTAATGGGTAATTTTCGCATCCCTCCCCCTTTTACTTTTTTGCGAGTTGCGTGATAAAGGCGTGTATCGTTGAGATAAGTTATTGATTGACATGATAATTTCGATTTGGAAAGATTAAGGTAATTAAAGAGGAAAGTAAGAGGCCATACTTGGTCAGTTTTTACTGCTTTGAATGAAATACGATTTTTTGGTTTTAAATATTTATATTTTGTTAAGTTTTTCCTTCGTAAAATGCTCATTTATAATTTTCAACTGGATTTTTTTCGTTTTATTAAATTTTATTTAAATAATTTTTACTAATGTCCGTATTTTGATAATTTTTTTACTTAAAAAATCATCTTTTATGCTTCAAATTGAATTTAGAAAAATTATTTAATTATGTTTTCATTGAAATTATGAATTTCTTATTTGAATATTTTTAATCGGTTTTTTCACAAAATATTTCAAAACTTATCAACGTTTTAATTTTTTTGAATTTAAGGTGCAACTTTTTTCGAGGCAAAATTAAAAATATACAGTTTTTTAGATTACGCAAATGTTCTCGTTTTTACATTTTTTCAAGTAGAATTTTTAAAAAATTTTTACAAAATTTCGCGTTTTTTTTTTAAACTAAAATTGAAAATTATTTAGTATTTTGATGTTTTTTTATTCAATTTTATTTTTTTAATCAAGTCAGAAATTTTTTTTTTGTTGAATAATTTTTAGTTATTAAAGTGCGACTATGAGTTGAAATTTTACGTATAAATTTGGAAATTGAATTGAAGTAGAAAAAAATTTTCTATATTTATAATTTGATTATTTTGTAATTTTTTTTAACTTCTTGAAATTCAAAAATTTTTGAGCTGAATCAAATAAATTCACTTTATTCTTCTCGTAGTTTCTCAAGTGTTTCAATTTTTTCATTTTTTTTTCGTTTTTTTTTTAAATTTTTTTTCAATGCTACGATATTAATTATTTACGAAATTTGAAAATTTTAATTAGATAGAGATGAATTAGACAGCTTTCGTGAGAATTCCTTCGTGATTTGAGTTCATATGAATTTTAAGTTTTGTTTTATTAAAGTACCGAAAATACAGTGAAAAAAATGTCCCCTTTCGCTCCTCCCTCCCCATAAAAAGGATTATTCTTCTTAGAAAGTAGAAAAAAGTGAATATCTCCCTTTCCCTTCTAAAAAATTCCCTCGAAGAAAATGATATTTGTTGAGAACAAGATAGTAATGAAGATAAAATAAAAATGATTTGTGGATCGTCGGTCGGTGGAGTTGAGGGGGAAGGAAGAAGAGTTGCAGATTCAGCAAAATATTCTGTGTAGCTTTGCAGAATTAATAAAAAAACATTCTTTCACTATTTTTCTTTTACGAAGTCGTCCCAAAAGGCGTCATTAATCCGTAATGGTCCATTTACAGCTTCGGGTGTTGTTCCTTCTCCTTTCGATTGTTACCTAGTTGACAGGAGTCTGAAAACATTAAGTATTAGGATGAAACAACACATGGAAAATGGTCTTACCGTGGCTCGTTTCCTAGAAAATCATCCTATGGTACTTAAGGTCGTACATCCTGGTGAGTACCCGCCAAATAATGACGTAACTCATTCCCGCTGTATATATCTCATAATTAACCCCTTGCTAATAGGTCTGGCATCTCATCCCGGATACGAAATAGCCAAAAAACAATGGTCGGGATGTAGCGGCATGTTGTCGTTTTACCTTAAAGGCGATATAGAAGACACAAAATTATTTATAAAAAAATTAAAGTATTTTATTTGCGCTGAAAGTTTAGGAGGCTTTGAAAGTCTACTCGAAGTTCCGTAAGTGATTTTTTTTTAATTTATACGTTAAGATCATCCTTTAAATGCGGGTTTGCAATTTTCCAGAGCTTTAATGACCCATACTTCGGTTCCCGAAGAAGAACGTAATAACTTGGGTATTACTGATAATCTTATTCGTGTCTCGGTTGGGTTAGAATCGGCCGATGATCTCGTTGATGATTTAAATCAGGCTTTGCTCGCAGTCCAGTTAACCAAAAAGAAATAGTCTGTTTTACGTTTTATCTATAATGTACCTAATTTTATTATAGTTTTAGTGTTTGTTTAAAGGAGATAATGCGATTGTTCTTATTGTTTTTCCATTCATTTTTTTAAATCGAACTTTACCGCGTTTTTAAAATAAAATCTTTTACCGTTGATGTGGTTTTTTTGAGGAATTTTAGGTCTGAGATGATTTTCGGGTGTTTTGTGTTTAATTCTAAATGTGGATAATTTCATACGTGAATCCCCCTTTTGATCCCTGTCCTGACATAATTGTCAAAATAGGATTCCATTGTATCGGTTGTTTCTCAATTTTTGGGTAAAAATGCAAACGAAATATTCGCATGTAATTGATTGCGATAACGAATACGTAAAATAGATATTTTTCAATAATTATTTAATCCATTTTCATAAATACTGGAGAAATTGAGATTCTGCTGGAGGCTCCAGAACCTGTGAAAATGATGAAAGACGGCGTTGTGATCATTTATATTAGAAAGATATTAATTGATTTAAAGAAACTTATTTTGCTTTCAAACGAAGACATTTTTTAAATCTTGAAAAGTTTATAAGAAATTGGAAAAAACAATTTGGCAGTGTTGCCAAATACCGAACATTTTTATAGAAAGTTTCAATATTGTTGTTTGTTTTTTCCATTTACGTACAGAAAAACTAATTGTTTTTTATAATATTAATTTTAATGTGGGGTAACTTTGAATGCAGGTTACTTTGAAAGTGGTTTCGACATGAATTTTTCAACTTTTTTTTGTGGAGAAAAACTAACAGAAAATAGTGAAAAATATGTCTCAACATGTCTGCTAAATATAATCAGCGGAAAAACGACCATTCAAAGTCACCCCATACAGCAATAACCGAAACGAAAATTATTCAAGGGATTTTGAACCTGTCAATTCATGAAATACTTTAATAAAAATATCGAAAATTTTGGATTTTTTCTTGAAAATTTTTGAAAATAAAAATTTTTGGAAATATTTAATTTTAAAGAATCGCAAGTTACAAAAATTGCAAAATTATTTCACGATCTTAAGAATATACTTTTAATCTATTTCAGATCAGGAAGAATGATTGCCTTGTGTATTTCATTTAAATCCTTTTTATCTGTGATTTTTAACCTTTTCTAAAAAGTATTCAAAGTATCTGCTGTAAAATTTGATTTTCAATTATTTTTAATTTCAGTTGTAGAAAAATTATCTCTTAAGTAATTGACAAGATGTCATCATTAATGTATTTTATCTTTATTAAGATCAATTACGAATTAGTTTTTTCATATCTATTTCGCCAATTTGAATGCCTCGTTTGAGTCGTAAAAATCATCGAACGTCGAAGAAGATAATATTTTGTCCTATTCGATATCAAAATAGGCAGCCGAACTAACGCGTAGAAAATTTTCAATCTCATATCAAGAATTATTCATTATAATTTAATTAATTTTCATTTTCATTCATAAATTATATCTTGTGAATTTTTATCAAGATGGAATTTTAATTTGTTGAATATTCTTTTCTCTCAGGCGCCATTTACTTCCTCAGGAAGGGGAGAGGGGGAATTGCAAAGTGATGTGTCGTGTTCGGGCTCCAGAACGCAACTGACGCGTTTTTGTCCTCGCGACAATTGAATTTGGTGGCGACACTGGTAGTATTTCAGTGTAGCCAATTTTGTGAACATGACAATTACTTCAGAAAGTTATCAAGAGTAAATTTATATATAAATTTATGTGTATTTTTGTGATTTTTAATTGATTCTCCTTCGACTTCGCGTTTATTCTACTTTTATTACTTCGATGTGGTGCTGATAATGTTATCGGCGCGATATAAATTTTATCGTTATGATTCAGGTTGAAATGGAATTTGAATTTTTTTAATTTTTTATTTAGGTGGATTTCGCTATTTTCATAACAATGGTGTAAGGTTGAACGAGTTATGGCAATTTGAAATTTTCCAAGATGACGGAAGTTTGAAAATTTCTAGTACAAATAAATGAAATGAAATTTTTCAAGATTTTTTGCCCCATTTCATCTCACCTAAACTGATGAAGAAATTTATAAATATATTTTGTGGGAGTAAAATAGGACTAAAAATCCGAAATATCGATGTTTTACACCTTTTTACTCAATTTTACTCCGTGAAAAAAAATTCTCATAAAATTTCCATTCTCACAAATTATCGGCTATATTATTGTACTCATTGGTGGTTTGTAAATTCGTTTTTTGTATTTCTATCAGTTTTTCGTCGACACACATGATAGAAATAGATTATTGTTTGGTTTTATTCAAAATCATATGTATTTCTTTGATCACATTTTACATTTTGATTCACATTTTCTAACAAGTTCTCGTATCATTTCCGCTGAAATTTTAAGCTAAATCAGTCGTATATTTTTCACCGAGATGAGCCAACCTCAGAATTATCGACCACTCGACAAACACTTCTCGACAAAAGCCATCCATTGCGCGTTTCATCCTCACAACGTCGGCTCCAGAGGAGTAGTACCTCCTATCAACCTAAGTTCGACCTTTCAACAAGACGATTTCGAACATCTTCAGGTACCCGTTGCGTACGTGTTTTACGCCGTAATTAATCGTAGTAATTTCGATATCTAAATATTCCTCTTATCTTTTGCGCAACCGATATCTCCAATGTGAGCTGATAAGAGACGACGAAATTACAAATTCAATAATTTTCGACACTGGTTAACACCATCGAGTTGTATTTTTGCATTCAGTCGTGTTATAAATTACACGACCGATTACTAAAATATAATCCCCTAAGCAATTGAGAAATTAATTACGAGTAATTAATTATCCGCTTCGATACCTCGTTTATTTCACCGGGAAAGTAATAACGCGATATTTTTACAGCATTTCCAATACAGCAGGTTCAATAACCCGGGAAGGGAAACTTTGGAGAAAACCTTAGCTACGTTGGAAAATGCCCGCTACGCTTCGGCGTTTTCGACCGGCATGGCGGCCATTACGATGGTCTGTTGTAGCCTGGTGGCACCAGGAGAACATATACTTTCTTTGGAAGATATCTACGGCGGCACTCATAAATATTTCACGCAATTCTGCCCTTTCAACAAAGTCGAAGTGACCTTTGCCGATTTAATGGATCCTGAAACCCTCGACTGTAATATTAGACCTAATACTAAGGTACATGTCGCGGTACACCTGCATCAACAGTCGTCCTTACTGAATTTACCTCATTTTATAGATCGTATGGCTGGAATGTTTAACTAATCCGTTGATGCGTATTATTGACATTGTCTCTATATCGAATAGAGTCAAGGAATTGAATCCTAATACCTATGTCGTCGTCGATAATTCTTTCTTGTCGCCGTATTTCGTGGTAATACGGTAATTACCGTAAATCGAGGCGTGAAATTTATTGCGATCAATATCGTGTCTCTTTTTATAGAGAGTATTAGAATTAGGAGCCCATATCGTCGTTGGGTCGTTGACCAAGTACATGAACGGGCATTCTGATGTGTTGATGGGATACGCTGCTACAAACGACGAAAACCTGCATCAATTATTTTTCAATTATCAAGGAGGTAAAATTAATTTTTTAGACGTGAGCGTGACGAGTAAAGAGGAATATTAATGTTGGTACCTAAATGGATAAAACGTTTGAAATTAAGAAAAAATTGATCAAGGTGAAGATAAGGTACCTATTGCAAATTTCGTCAAATTTTAGAACGATAATTTACCATTTTTCATCATCCCCTCCCCCTCCGACTCACCATTTCAAATCTCTTATCGCGAAAATGCGTCTGTATTATCTCACCAAAAGCTCTCACCAACCCCCCCCCCCTCATCAAACCATTTCCACCAGCATTTCATTAAAAAAAAAAAACATCAAATGAAGCTCTTCTTTCGATGTTTTTCTGGAACATTAATCGTTACGAACATCTCATTTGAAAACACCATTTTTTCCACAGATTTAAAAATAATCATGAAAGAAGTCAGTGCCAGGAATTTTGAGAGAGGGGAGAATTTTCAAAACTCAATTTTTTAGATACTTCATTCATATTTTTAGTTTTTAAAAATTCACCAAAAATCAACAAGTGAATTTGTGTTGTTGAATTTTTGATTACGAGGATTTTTAACATGCTCTTTCCAAAAATCCCCCTTTCCCTTTCAAATTTGACCTAGCCACCTAAAAAGGTACCCTTGTCAGTACATTGTCCTTTAGGATGTTAACAACGAAACCGACTCCTTTCCATGGACGAAAAAGGTAATTTTCACCTCATAGTTTTAATTTTCGAACATCCTATAGGAATGGGTGCGGTACCTGCGCCTTTAGATTGTTACCTCGCCTTGAGAGGAATTCGTACTCTGGCGTTGAGAATGAAGCATCACATGTGCAGCGCGAACCTGGTAGCGAGGTTTTTGCAATCTCATCCGATGATCGAAAAAGTCCTGTATCCTGGTGAGTATCCTTTTGCCGTTAATTTTCGAAATTTCACGGGAAATTTTGACATTTTACTACTTGCAGGATTCTCCACCCATCCGAAGCATAGAATCGCCAAAGAGCAGTGGTCCGGAGTCAGCGGAATGTTGTCGTTTTACATCAAAGGTAGCACACCGGAGACGAAGAAATTTCTTAGTAAATTACGATACATCGTAACCGGTTTGAGTTACGGCGGTTTCGAAAGCTTAATAGAAGTACCGTAAGTTACCCTCGAATGCTTTTCTTCGTCGCAATTTTTTAATTATAGTCTGTCCACAGTATGACGATGTCTCATGGCGCAACTCCGATGGAAATAAAACAAAGGGAAGGAATAACCGGGAATTTCATGAGATTATCTGTGGGTCTGGAAGAACCCGATGATTTGATTTGTGATTTAAAACAAGCTCTGGATTCGGTAAAGATTTCTCTTTGGGTTATTTTCATCATTTAAATGGTCTAATTATTTACGCCATTACAGCTTAAAACGTAATGAGTTGATAATGCTTGCCACGAGTTCATCACGATTACGAAATTTACTTCTTTTGGTAGAGAGAAAGAATCTAAAATGAAAATTTTCTCAAATAATTAAGAATCGAATGTAGATAAAATTAAAGTAGATAATGTTTGTTATTTTTGATCGAATCATTTGAAAATGTTTTAATTAACCTCCCGTCGTTATTAAATTGTTTCTCATTACAAAATACGAATTAAGCCGTAATTCGTTTGAGAGAAATTTAACCAAATCGATATTAAACGTGAATATAAGTTTGGATAATTTACACGAGATAGTAATAAATTTTTCTCAATTATTCCAATATTAAAATTTTTCAATATCGTTAAATTAAGCATGTAAAATTGATACTCTTTATTGCGAATTTTTTACTTCTTAATCGCGATAAAGTACGAATTTCAAAGGTTAATTTGAGAACAGGGTGTGTGAAAAATTTGACGGGGGTAAAAATTTAAAAATAATTTAAATCTTTCAAAAATCGTGAAATTCATTAATTATTCGAAATTATTTAAAAATTGATGAATTAATAGCATAAAAAAATGATTTTCATGATCCATGAAAAAAAATCGGGTTTCTTTTGAGGGAGGAAGAAGGGTTAATTCGATGTTGTCTCCTTTCGAGTTCAAATTTCTGTGAACTTCATCGATATCGTTCGTAGAAATATTTCAATGGACTTGAATCAGGGTTAAAAGGTAAGTAAATGATTTCGAAATACAAATGACCGTTGAATTTAAGATTAATTCTTGAAATTGGTCCATTTTTAGGTCGTCTGAGTTTCATCCACGCAAGTAGTTGGTGCTCAAAGTCCAGATCGTGTTTTTTTGTCAATTCATTCCTGAGATGAGGTAAGATAAACTTCCATTTAGAGTTTTTTTTTACCAGATAATTATTTAAATAGGTCAATCTGACGTTTTATGAGTTAATTTACCGTGTTTTTTCATCGTATGTAGGCCAATTGAAATTTTAATTTTTTTCGTGAAGTTAATGCCCTATTTATTTTAGATTTTTTTGTTTTCTTATGAGGAAAGTCTGTATACAACATTTTCCACAAAAAAAGGGGGGACTAATTTATGGTTTTTAAAAAATTACAGACATGTTTGATGGCTACAAAATTTTTGAAATTGAAACTAAGGGTGAGGGAGGCTACTTATCCTTTTTTCCAGTGTTGTTCTGTTCTTTTACTTTCTTCCCCTTTTTCATTTCGAGTTCACGTCACGATCTTCGATAAAATTCCTTCGCAAAGATAATTTGATAATTTTTTTTGAAAATTATCACGCAATGGACGTTATTAGAAAATACAATATTAGTATCGATATTGCATCTTCCCACCTTAAGTTCCTCAATATTGATAAAATTCTAAGCTGATACAATATGTAAAAATATTGATGATAAGGACACCTGGACCATTATTTGATTACCATCTTGGCCTATTTTATCGCAGATTGTTACAAAAAAAAGATTAAATATTTCACGTAAGTTGATGAACTGTAAAAACTTGAAACATCTGAAAAATTCCTAAAAATTTCCATTAGTTAAATTTTTTTCGTGATTTTTCAAGTACAATTTTATAATAAAAATCACCTCGTGGAATCATGAAAATTATTCCACTCAATCGATTATTTTAATGGTCGCTTAATTAAATTACTATCTGAGAAATATAAGAAAATATAAGCTAGCGTAAAGAATTTATCTTTTTTTATGTTTTTTATCAATTAATGAGGTGAAGTTTAGAGCTATTAAGATAATTAATCGGTGGATGTAATAAAAACGATGTGTTTTCTTGCATCTTCACCAGTTCTCCAATAAACTTTGTTCGTGTGAAATTGTAGTTTCGTGTTTTTTTCCTTCGATACCTTTGTATCTTACAGTGAGTACTTTGAATCGTATTACGAAAGAAGTAGTCCATATACGACGCAGTAGATTTATGTACTTTTCATACTGTGTGTTCTATTAATTTGAATTATTTTGAGAGTTGGAATTCTCGTCTGAAGAATTGACTTGATTTATTTGTTTCTGATTTAAACTACTGTGTGTTTTTTGAAAAACGTGAGAGTTTTTATTCACTTATCAGTGTTACAATTATTTCTATCTTCGAAATGGGAATTTTTTATCATGTTTTTCAGAAATCGACTGAGTAACATGCAGATTTGCATCATCGTTTGAATAATTTTTTTTACCATTGTTTCTGTTAAAAAAAGATAAAAATGGATTTAATGATGTAGAAAGTCTTATCTTCCCCATGTCAATAATTTCTTTGTACTTTTCTCCTCACTTATTAAAAAATTAAATTGACTCGATTATCTACGATACTAATTATATAGTTTTATGCATTTATCTCGCTGCATTTCTTAATAGGGTCATTGATCATTTTATGTATTTAAATAACTTGTAGAATTTACATTATATTTTTTCCATTTTTCAATAGACATTTCTCGACAACTTGAAAAATGCCTGCTCCACGAGGTTTCCTACCCGAAGACAAGAACTTTGCAACTAGAGCCATCACTACTCGATTTGACCCCACTCAATGGGAATCATGGTGCGTGACTACTCCTATAGTGATGAGCACCACTTTTCAGCAACCTGCTCCAGCCGAACCAAAGGTATCTTCGTTTTGTATCCGGAAAGCAGCCTCGGAAAGCATCTTAATTTCTTTTTTTTACTCGTAGAAATACATCTACGCCAGGAGTGGTAACCCGACTCGTGAAGTTTTGGAAGATATCGTCGCATCTTTGGAAAAAGCCAAATACGGATTATGTTTCGCATCCGGTTTAGGAGCCGCTAATACCGTTGTTCATACATTGAAGGCTGGAGATCATTTGGTCGCCATGGGAGACGTGTATGGAGGCATTTACAGAATGTTCGATCAGTGTCTTCCTAATAACGGAGTCGATGTGCAGTTTGTCGATCTCGTCGTGGCATCCGATTTAAAGAAGTATATCAAAAATAACACCAAGGTAATTATAAATTTTTTTAATCGTTTGAGCATTAGAATGAAGAATATCGTTGATGCATTTTTCACAGATGGTCTGGTTAGAAACTCCGACTAATCCATTGCTCAAGTATATCGATATTGAGAAAGTATGCGAAATCGCTCATCAACATGATATCGTTGTTGTCGTTGATAATACATTTTTATCGCCGTATTTCCAAGTGAGTTGATTTTACAGTTTTTCTAATGCTCTGTTTTGCTCGAGAATGTGAATTTTCATCGCAATGTTGAGCAGATCAGAGCAATGTTATTTGATACGATAATTAATGTTCGGAAATTAAAATTGATTCAAATAATCACAATTACAAAAAATTCATTTTTCATCAATGTTCAAGTCATGCTCAGTTTTGCTCGATAACGTGAATTTCAAATTTCAGTTGAAATTCGATGTGATTTCGTAATTGTATGCTTTGTTTGATTTGAAATTATCGCGTTTACCAGAAATTATTCATTTTTCACTAATTGTAATCATGCTCAGATTTGCTCGATAACGTGAATTTCAAAATTTTATTGTAAATTCGTTGCAATTCTGCAATTTTTTGTCATATACAATGCAAAAGTATCATCATTATGAAAAGTAATTAATTCATTAAGATTTTGAAATTATGCTCGAATTTGCTCAATCATGTGAATTTGACCCACACAAATGAGCAAATCCGAGCAACAATAAAAATCGCATTTTTTCGATTTATTCGAATAAAATACAATTTATCACCGAGTTACGCTTGTTTTAACAGAAACCTTTGGATTTTGGAGCCGACGTAGTAATGCATTCGTTAACCAAATACATGAATGGCCACTCAGACGTCATCATGGGAGCCGTCGTGACTAATAACGAAGAACTACATAAAAAATACGCGTTCCTACAAAACGGTACGATTTGATAAATTTTTTATATTGCAGAATATCTCAATAATTACACAAAAATGTTATTGTTTTAGCTTATGGCGTTGTTCCGTCCCCATTCGACTGTTATTTATTGATTAGGAGCTTAAAGACTGTAACCGTACGCATGAAACAACACATGGAAAGTAGTTTACAAATAGCCCAATTTTTAGAGAGTCATCCGTTCATCGAAAAAGTCATCCATCCAGGTGAGTTTTTCATCGTCTATCTTCGTCGCGATGAAACCGGAAGAAAATCATCGAAAATGTTCCAGGATTGGAGTCGCATCTGCAACGTAAAGTCGCCGAGAAGCAGACGTCCGGTTGGGGTGGAATGTTAGCCTTCTATGTGAAAGGAGGATTAAGAGAAAGTTCCTTATTAATCAGTAAATGTAAGATTTTTACGTTGGCCGAAAGTTTAGGCGGCTATGAAAGCTTGATCGAAATCCCGTAAGTATTTTTGTCACGAAACCGTGTCAAATTTTTTACCTACAGTATTCTACACAGTATCGTCAGGCAGTTGGAAATCGCCGAGTGATTTTCTGATCTCTATGTGTTGAGATGTTGCATTTAATCATTTTTTCAATTGTTAACGCCAATGAGAGCGGCTTTTTATCTTAATGATTAACGCTAATCATTACGCTATGAAAACGGAAAATGTTTCCGTAAATTGAAATTTTTTTACCGGATACAGAAATCCTTTGTATTGATTTTTTTCTACTTTTTTTTTACCGGATACAGAAATCCTTTGTGTAATTTTTTCTAGTCTGGTCGGTAATGTTACGACTTTTGTAAAATTTTTTGGTTATTTGAGCCAAACCGATACTTTTTTATATTCGACGAGAATAATTTATTTATATGTTGTATTATTTTAATCTATTCAGTATTAGGTTAATTATTATACAAATTTGTAATCAACTGTGATAATTTATACCTCGCATTGAAAACCCGTTACATTTCGCGCCGACGAGGCCTTCATACGAAATTCGGTCGCAGAGACCTTTGTCTTATTGGCTATTTGAAGCCGCACTTCGCGTACCCTGGCTTTTTGCTTCTTTAATTATATTCTCGAAGTGTGTGTAAAATTGTCCTGTGTAAGTTGATGACGTAAATTCGTCAAAGATTGAAATTTTCTTCGCCTTAGTCACAGCAGTATTTTACAGGCACTTTAAAGAGGCGTAGCGATACGCCGATTTATTTTTAGTCTTATTTTTTAAGATCGCTAATGACGACATGTTCTGGATTTTTGGGCATCGGCGGTTGTTTCTTAGAGATTGCCCTAGTATTGGGTAAACGTGACGCGAAGAGAGAACTTTTTGGGGTCTCGATAACGGTTATTTTATCGTTAGGTGTTGGAAATTCTTCGATGTTGTTGATTGTGAGCTCGTTGTTTTAAATTATTGAAATTTTTCGTTTTGCTTAAATTTAGATATTGCTTGGACTTGCTCATAAATGTGAATTTGTATTTGTATTGCTCGAATTTGTTTTCAAATTGTTGATATGTGTGTGTTTTGATTTTCAATTTTGAATTATTAGTAATTTTTTCTGAGGCGGGGGAGGGAGGGGTTAATTTTTTTCTTTTTTATCGAAAACGAGGAAATAACAAAATTTTTAAATATAACAATTTTATTTGAAAATAAATATTTTGATTGAATCTTTTTTCACATTATCGAGCAATTCTGGGCAATTTTTTGAAATTTTTTTGAAGATATTGAAATTTTGTATTTGCTTGGTTTTGCTCTAAATTATAAGTTCGGTTCGTATTGTTGAGCAAATCTAAGCATAATTGTTCGATAAAAAATTACGTTTTTTTGAAAAAATTAATTAGATTGAAAATGATAAATTGCTAATTTTAACGAGTTAATCAATGCAACACGGATAAATTTTGCTGACCTTTGAAGTTACATTAGAATCGAAACAATATAGTTACTTTGCATGATTTATTATGTATTTTCTAATATTTTTTAGGTGGAAGGATCTCATTTTTGAGGTTCAACGAGGTCTCATTTACTTTTCGTTAATTTCACACGGCTATCGTTGCGATTGCGCTTGAAGATGCCGTGTTTTGTGGTATATTTTATTTAATCGATCTCTTTGTATAATTAACTTCAAAGGAACGCGAATATCTCGTTTAGGAAGAATTTTCAACAAATCGCCCTTGATCTCTTTTCCTTCGTACGTCAGTTACCTCTCGTTAGATACGAAGCACATAGTGCTCATCTGTGTCTTTTTATTTTCGGCAGCTACGATATTGATATTTATGTGATCGATTCGTTCGTAGCGTAAATTTTTTCCTCTTTTTTCAAAAAATCACAAAAACACGAAGACCTCCAAGGTTTAGCTCTTTTAACCCGAACATGTCTGAAAAGCCGCAATTTAAACTGATTCATATGGTTACCAAAACCACTATTATTATGTTCTTTTAATAGGTCAATAATGACCCATGCTTCGGTACCCTTAGAAGAGAAAAAAAAGCTCGGGCTAACTGATAACCTTATTAGAGTATCAGTCGGCTTAGAAGCCGTTGAAGATTTAATTGATGACCTTAAACAAGCTTTAACCGCGGTCACCGAAACGACTAAATAATGTAACGGTTTTATTTGAAGTGACGTTGTGTTATCTGATCAAATGATCAATCGTTGCACGGATGTCGAAACTATGGCCAAATATGGCTCGCTTGATACTTTATAATTTTAAGTCCCATGGTGAACCTTTTTTTAAATTTATTTTTGTAATATTTCGATTAGTTTTAACATTTGTACTTGTTGTGTCTGTGTTTACTTACTTCCTTAATTTTTTTTAAACATTAAATATCGTATTTTCAATTTTTCGTTATTTTTAATTACCCATTGTGAGCATTGTGAGATTTGTCGGATGTGGTGTCAAGATACTTCAGCGTGTTTTGTTTTAGAAAACCACCGTTCCTTTCAACTGGAGTTTAATTTTCAACTCCGAATATTTGTCGTTATTCTGAAAATTAAATTATTTATCGTATTGATGTACATTTAAAACATTTATTCGTTTTTCCTATAACAGAATCATTAATATCTACATTAACGCGTTCATAATTTTTACGTATATAAAAATTTCTCTTAAACGTAGCTACTTCATATTTTACAGAAATACAAAGGAAAAAAATTATTCACCATTCAATATACAAATTACCTAAATATTAAAACATAGTGAAAGCATATTAGTGTAAAAATTGATCACGAGATCTAAACGATTTTTTTTTTTACAAAAAAATAAACATGTACCTCTAATTTTGGTGTAATTATTTACGAATCGAATGTGTTAAAGGTACGACACGTGGGAAATATTAAAATATCGATGTGATTTTAATAGTAAACAATTAATAAAAGTTTTATCACATAAATAACAGTAAAAAAACACGTAAAAATCTAACCTCCAAAATTGATCTATAATTACATAATTCAGACTTGATATAAATTTGCACAAAGAAATAGTGTAAAAGCGATTCCACCGAATGAAATTTCAAAAAAAAATCATGATTATTCGTAAAAATAGGTAAGTAGTCTGAAGTATGTACCAATGGAACTCAGGAGAGGTGTTAACGACTACTTTACATTGATTTAATTAAGGTAAGTCCAGTGTTGAAAAATGAATATCATATTCGTGATCAGTGATCTAGATTCAGTAATATTCGGACATTTAGATCGATGATCTACGTTTTAGGTCATGTTAAAACGATCAAGTTATGTGAGTCACTGCCCACACGCAAAGAGGTATGCAACTCATACACCAGTGAAATTGTATTTAATGCAGCCGCCATCTTTGTTCGGGTTGTTCAAAATCGAAAATTTTGAAAAAAATTTCAAATTTCGAGGTTGTGAGTGGTATCAATCTCTTCAGCTGGTTCTCACGATTGCAAATCTGGTCGATTTTTTCCAAAATATGCGCGCAATCAAGAGTAATTAACGCTAATTGTTGAAGTTACTGATAAGAAGATCGTAACAATAGAAAACAGTGTGACCTTCATATCAGTGAATTTTCGTAATCTTTGGAATTTTTTCGCGCGATTGCTGGAGCTAATTGAAGTGAATGAGAGGTGGTTCAGGGGGTTTTTTATGACGCTGAATCGAATGGCATAGTTACTTTTTTGTTTTGATCATTACTTTCCGAGATATCGCGTATAAGTTATGTGATAACGAACTCGTGATATCTCAGAAAATAATGATTAAAACGAAAAACTAACTACGCCATTCGATTCAGCATCACAAAAAACCCCCCAAACCACCTCTCATTCACTTTAATCAGCTCCAGCAGTCGCGCGAAAAAATTCCAAAGGTTCGTAATTTTCACTGATATGAAGGTCACACTGTTTTCTATTGTTACGATCTTCTTATCAGTAACTTCAACAATTAGCGTTAATTACTCTTGATTGCGTGCATATTTTGGGAAAACTCGACCAGATTTGCAATCGTGGGAAAAAACTGAAGAGAATGATACCACTCTGGACCTCCAAATTTAAAATTTTTTTCAAAGTTTTCGATTTTGAACAACTCGAACGAAGATGGCGGCCACGAAATTCAATCTTTGTTTTGTTTACGGAACACTGAGTTTAGAAATTATTCGATAGATAGCGCTGCGATATTTCTCAATAAATCTAATACGAGTAGACGCGTTTCGTGAATACGTAATTAGTTAAAAAACGTGATTTTTACCCTAATTACGTATTCACGAAACACTTGCTACTTTTATTAGGTTTATCTTGGGCTCCACAAGACCGATCAAGACGTGTGAGGAGTCAAAGTATAGGTTTTCGGACCCTTAGAATCGATTGCCATCATCAGTTTTGCTCTAGCACGTACGGACCGTCCGGTCGAATTCCGATCTCGAAGATTTCCGGTGAATGGTATGTTTTTGAGATGATATTCGAGTTCCACGACCTTGACTTAGTAGGGTGAGACATTTCCGCGAAAATCCGCCGGTTAAAACGACTGTAATTAATTAATTACGAGTTTGAACACGTTGTATCAATTGCATACCTATTTGCGTGTAGGCAGTTGTTTTGTAATGACGTAGATCATCGTTCGAAATGCCGAATATTACTAATCGAGGTCGCTGATCACGAATATGCTGTTTGTGTTTCAAAATTACTTTTCGTTCGACCAAAAACACAAAGTTACGTTCACTAATTGTCGTTTTTTCGCATATATTTTCTGAGATATTCGCGTTTGATGATTTCATTCTCCAAGTTGGTATTTTTATTTATTTCTTTTCAGCATAAAATTTGATATTTCGGTTAATCGAATTTCTCCGTGATAAACAACAACAATGAATTTCATTTATAATTATCAAAAAAACGATACCGTTAATCTGATTACTTTTCGTTATTTTACTTTTAAAATGAATTGCAAATATTTGAATTCAATGATGTAAAATATTACGATGATTCAAATTGAAATCTACACATTTTCAAATTACACTCTCATGAACCCATTTGGTACATCAACAACGAATCTGTGTGCCAAACCACAGCGCAGATATCAACCTCCACTCATTACTTCATCAGGTATCGCTTTAGAAAAATAAAAAAATAGCCCAAACTAAAAAACAAACAACCAGAAGAAAAAACTATATACATCTACGAAAAGAAATCATACATAATATTGTCACAATTAAAAAGCTCCGAAGCCGGCGCTTCAACGTTTACAAAATCATGCTTTTAGGGTAACTGAACAGCGAACATATTTCACGGGACCACGAAAGCTTAAACGTAAAACTCGACTACGAGTTAATACGAAAATACGGCAATGATATGTTTATTTCTCTGGTCATCGAATACGTATTTGATAATAGTGGTAAAACGAGAGAGATATGTAACTGCATAATGAACTGGTAAAGTGAATTGTGTTCCGTTTAAAGATAAGTAATTATCACAAAAAAAAATAAGGGCGAAGGATTAATTACAATTTACAAAATTTTACATTACGTTATTTTTTTCTTCGAATAAACAAAAAAATTGCGCGATAATTTTTATACAAAATATCGTAGATACCCTTTTTTCCAACAATTCGGGCACTATTTCGTTACAACGTTTAAATGAATTAAATAGAAAAAATTACACACCGTGATGTTAATTAACTTTGAGCGGATGTTGCGAATACAATTGTTTATCGAAATCCGTACTATAAGCGATATTGTTACGTTTTAAAAATGCGTATATTTTCTTAAATGTTGGTCTTTGGTTGTAATCTCGTTCCCAGCATTCGCACATTAATTCGTAAATCTCCGACGAGCATACCGAAGGTTTTGGTAACAACGCAACCTGCGGAAATGAAAATTATTTGAAAAAAATACTTAATATTTAATATTTTGGAAATAAGCAAACTATTTGAAGAAACGAAATGGAAATTAATAAAAGAAAAAAATTAGAAAATTACGAAAACGAAATAAAAAATTACAATCAACAAAAAAACCGCTCCATCGCAATCCTCACCTGTAATTGACCACCATAATACAAATTCTCGGCATTTTGTATCACTTGTTCATCAGTCAAGTGAGGATAGGGTACATCACGAGCCAAATTTAAAATTTCCCACAAGGTCACACCAAATGACCACACCGTACTGCTACACAGATACCGTTCCTGTAAAAATATCACATTTTAGATGTTGAATTCTTCTTCGATACTGATCTTGAAGACGTCTATACCAATAATATCGATTCCCATGGTAACCATCGCACTGGAACCGCCGGTCGGCTTCCCATATCAGCGTAATGCCTTCGATAAGCGTTATTACAAATAGCCACATCTGCCACCTTGACGACGAATCCTCTGCTAACTAGACAATTCCTGCGGAATACGAAACGATCACAATTTGCGCATAAGTTATTCCAATTCGCGAACAATTTACCTGGCTGCCAAGTCTTTATGAACGAGATTCTTCGATTCGAGGTACTTCATCGCTGATGCGATCTGCGTACTCATGAATATCAACGTGCTGTACCTATAAGAGCGAAATTTATGAGGATGTCCTGAAATTAACCCTGCCACGTTCATAGACTTACTTAATATTAGTTCGATTCTGAAGTAAAAATAGAATATCGCCGTATTCGGCCGGATATTCGGTAATCAACCATGGTGGCTGTTCGGCGGTACATACGCCAAATACTCTCACTAAATTTTGGTCTTGTAACGCGGTGAGTAATCTGATTTCTCTCATCATATCACCTTTACACGTTTTCACAGCTATTCTGCCACCGCTACAGAAATCCACGTTATTTGTCTCGCACAAAATAATCTGTAAATTGAACCATTATATAGCATCGGTTGATATCCTGGTAAGTAAAACGTGATATACGCACCTCGCCCAAATGACAACATCCAAATTTACTACAAACTTTAAAAAAATATCTAGGAAGTGGTACAATATCGCCTTCTCTGCATTTATACGGCATCCCTGTGGCCGGAGCAATATTCCATGACACCGTAGGAGCGGCTAGCTGCAATTAAAATCGTAATTTAATCCATGATCTCGTTGATAACGGGAAAAATTCTTATCGTACTCTGTGTTTATCATGAGGCGACGTGTGGTATCGTTTACGAGATGTGGCGTCCAAAAATAACGACGATTTGTCTTGCTGCATGATCATCTCGTTGGTCGATTGAGGTACCGGAGGTGGAGGTGATAATGATTCCGGTTCCGGAGTAATCTTGCGTAAACTTTTGTATATGGCAGAATGAGCGAATTTCTCTTTTTTACGTAGATGCTCTCGGTCATCGTCTCTTTCGTCGGATTCTTCGTCTTCGTTCGTTTCGTTATCGTAGTAGTTGACGTGGTCCCGTACTAGTGACTTGATCGGGTCGTTTTCGGTATTTTCCAATAGTAATAAATCTGAAAAAATTATATTTTCGGTATTTTTCACGTTGTATTATATGTAGCCCCTTGTAAAATGCATTAGGCAACTTATTCGACTTGTTTTCTTAAAATACACATTACTGCTAAATAAGTTGCCTAAGGATACTTTTCAGGGGTAAAACTACATATATCTTTGAATTCCAAACTAACCAGGTTGTTTGGGCACCGTATCGTAATACGTATTCGAAATACCCTTTTCCACCTCGTTTATTTCCTCGGTCAATTGCTCTATCACAGTCTCCAGATCGGTTTTCTGCTGTTGCCGTTCTTCATACACGTGCGTCGGATTAACAATAACGTTATTATTCGTCGTAGGCGATTTATTCATCAGTGCATCCTGCTGCAATAAAATCTATCAATCGATATACCACTTTACCAGAGAGTTCGTTAAATCGATACGACGCTATAGATTTAATGCTCACTTTGGATTTCATGCTATCAACGCCGAATGGATTTTTTAATATAGATGTAGGCGACGTCTCGAGCTTCTGTCGATGGTTCAATACGACCACCACAATGAATACGCCTAACAACAGTAGCACCAACGTGGTCATCAAGGCGATAAGTATTTCTACGTATTCCCCGGTCGTGTGCTCTTTTTGAGCTGAAACTGTGAGATGAAACAAATTACATCGGTGCTGGGTAAATTAAATTGTATACTGAGAACGTACTGGTTTGAGGAGGATCCCAAGGCGGATCGATGACACCTCCTGAGACGACGTAAATTTCATCTTTACTCGGTTCTGGTTTTATTTCTTCAGAATGATTTCCATTTGAGGTGACTGAAATAGAAAAATAAAAATTTAAGAGTGAATCCGGGTATCTTGAATTGGGGTATAAAACTAGAATTCATTTTAGGTGATTTCCAGCTCTATCTGATTTCTGGCCAATTACCCGAATCAAAATTCACTTCGCTTAGCATGATCCATTTATTGGCAAAGTATAACCGAACTTTCACGAATCTACCGACGTTATGGTTCAAGTGAATGGTCACGTTTCTGGCGTTTTCCAAGATCGTATCCGGCATGTAAGTATAAATCACCGGATGACTGTTGTAGTGAACTCCTCCGATGCTAAATAATATACGTGCTTTTGAGAACACCTGAAAATTAAATAAAAAATCAGATAAATATAAAGAAAATTCCGTATTTTTCTTCTTTTTTTTTAATTATCGTAAAAAATTATATTTTGGGGCAAAATAACGTCGACTTTTTGCTAAAATCCTTTCTTCTTACATTTCCTTTCAAATTCACCATCTAATAAATTCATTTGGGTTCTTGTAATAACAAGATTAGCAATTTCGCAACTCCAAAAATATGCATTGGTATCATCTCAAAGCACCCATCTCTAATCCCTCTTCGTTATTGTTAAAAACACAACGCTCCTTTCGAGCTCTGATAAGAAAACCCAACCTCGAGGGACCTAGGGTGCAAGTAATAAGTATCTTTAAATACTCTCCGAAGCACTTACTTGAACATCTTTGCGAAAAGCGTTATTAACGAAAAACAAAACGCTGCTGAAATTTCTCACTACGTCGAATTCGAAAATCAATTCGACGTACGAAGATGGAAACGAATCATTACGCCAAGCTACCCATCCGCTGCCTGAAGAAAATGAAAGAACCATTACTACCCAAAAGAAAAAAAGAATCATAGATTAAAAAACCACTACATACCTTTCCCATAACCAACATCAATTTTGAAATTATCTCCGCCAAGGATACCATCAACCAAACGACCCAATCCATTGGTTAAATAACCATTGGTGACGTTGCCATCGTACGAAACATCGCTCAAGTCTTTACCCTCTTTCCAATACGCGTCCTCTGGTATTTGGTAACTCAATATGCCACCTGTAACGATCATAATTTACATCTTTTTATTTACGTTTCTTCGCGTTACGCCGACGATCCGAAGGCACGACGCCGTTAATTCCTACGTTGTTTCCCCTCAATAAGGCGGATCACTCGGTGCATTTATAATTGAGGGTGTTTTAATCAACGTTCCGACGCTCGCAATGTTATCATTCAATTAATAAAACACAATATTGCGGTAAAAAAAAGCGCTGGGGAATTAACAACGGGGAGCTTAGTTCCTCGCAAGGTGCGAACCCTCGGTAAGACTCGCCACCCGTCAATTAACCAGCGACGTTCGGTATCGAGTCGGCGTCCCTTTACCTTGAACCCTTTCTGCGTTGGGTGACGCATCGAAATCTCGTCATATTTTATCGGCTTATTATTGTACGGATTTGCCGAAACGATGGAAGGCTTTTGGAGCAAAGAGAAGGAGGCTTTTATCAAATATCTCATAAAATTAAATAAAGTTCGGTTCGGTGTCGTAGGAGTTCTTCATTTTAAGGAAAGGGGAAAGGGGGGGGGGTGTTGTTTGAACCGAAAAAAGTTATCCATCATTATTCTTTTTTGAAGTGAGAGGGACGAGGGAGTACGAAATACAACGAAGAACTTAGCCTATTAATCACGACTTGAAATTTTGGTCACAGGTGGGGGTTGTTTACTTGAATAATATTTTTTTTTTCAGATTTTTTTAATCACTTATATTCCCCAAACGCGTTTCAAAATTCTCAATCGAGATCCTACCTCCCATCGAAAATCAAATAATGCTGAGAGCCAAAAAAAAAACATCGTTGTGTATCAACTATTAACGTAATATGCATTTACAAGCTGAAAATCAGAATTTTTAGTTCATAGTCAATGAGCACATATTAAAACCTCCTAAAAACCTCCTTTAGGCACCATTTGTAAAGTTAAATCAAATGATAAATTTTTTTTTCGTTGAAACATTTTTCAACATGTTTAAGAGGTTCATAAGAAAAAAAAACTTCATATGCGATTTGCCAAAAAAATCGATCGTTTTCGAGTAAAAAATAATTGAAAAATTGCGAACGTACGCCCGTCAAGTTGACACCGGCCACCGCGTACTAGCGGCCCGGTTGTTTTAACTAACGCGGTTGTGACGCGTGAGCGTACATCTTCCGCTAGTTCACGGCGGCGGGTATTTACTTGACGAACGTATGATCGCGATTTTTCAATATTTTTTTACTCGAAAGCTATCGATTTTTTCGATACGTTGCATAAGAAGTTTTTTCTTTTTATCAACTCATTAAACACGTAAAAAAATATTTCAACGAAAAAAAAACTATCCTTCGATTTAGTCCTAAAAATGGTTTCTAAGGAACTACCACATCTAGACATTTTTCTCAAATGATCCAAAAATTACTCAAAACACTACAAAATCCTGCAAATAAATTCACACGCTCACAAGGAAACTTCGGCCATTGCTCCTCTCCTTTTTTCCACATTAGGTTCACCGTCGCGAAAAATATTTCATTATCTCGCTATTCGCACGCCACAAAGAGGGTCTACAGCACCGCTCTCGAATACAAATTTACACAAAGGGATATTGTTTAATCATTTACTTAACGCTGGGTTAATTTTTTATGCATTTTTTCAAAACTCATCTAAATCCAATCGCGCTCCCGTCTATAAAAAGAACAAACCAATAAAGTACACGAACGCATGCCTTATCTTATTTTCGAATCTGCGATCTTCGAGTAACTCAAATCACAGGGCGTGCTCCGGAGCGATATTTCAGCTACGGCGAGATCTCTTATGAATATTTTAATTTCGCCGCCGTCGTCGCCGATATTAAAGCCCGAAGTAGGGGAAAGCGATGCACAGAGACAAATTCCATGCGTAAACACGTTATGAAAAATTTCACGTTTTTTCGATTTCTTAAAAATAACACCGACGCGAGACGTCGATTTTCCTGTACCATTTTGCCCTTTAATACGCTCGTATCGACGTCGATATTATAAAATTTCGTCGTATCGCGAAATCGTCGCGAACTAGCAACGCCAGATGCTCGGATAACCGATGAATATTTATTATATTAAAAATTCTAACCTTTTAATATAAAATTACTCATCGCTACGTTCTTACATATATTTAACGAAATCGCCCGGTATTTATTCCACTTGACCGATTTTTCGAACTTTTCAATATGTATTGTAGAATGGTGCACGGGTGCATTGCTTAAAAAGGCACCGAGCAACGTTTCAACATATTTCACATATCATTAATAATATGTAACAATCTTCTCGTAACTTCCTAATAGCGTGTAATTTTTAAGCAAATTTGTAGTTTACGTAGAATTTACAAAAAAACAATAAATTTTGCGGTACTCGTTTGACGGAGAGAATTGAACCGATGATATGTACTGTACTACTGTTACAAGTACGTACATACAAATAAATTAGTAAATTTACTACGTGTAATGGTCTTACTATCACCAAATAACCACCGATATGAAAATACAATCACTAGAAATTATATCAAACACCAATTTGATACATCTAAAACATCAATTAATACATCTAAAACATCAATTAACCATTGTTTAGTTTTAATTCAATTAATTTAATGGTATTTGTGAACTTGACTCATTCATACAATCTAAATTTTCAATTCGAAAAGCTCGTCAAGTGGAATATTTCCTTTGCCATGTTTACATATCGACATCGACTTCATTGATCAGTTTTCCAATTAACAAGTATAATCGTGAATTATATTCTTTAAATCCATCGGTTAAAGATGATTCAGTTTTAATTTTACTCATTTTTTTCACATTCGTGTTCGTAATTCATTTATATTTACTATAATTATTTTTAGTTGGTAACATTGATTACCGTACGTAACATCACGTAAACAAATGTTACCACCTTACGATTAAAAACAAATTGTTATCAGGTGGTTAAGATCAGTTAGACATTCGGTCCATGAACTAAAGAAAATTTAGTTTAATTTTCTCTCATAACAACATTATAAACTCTTTTTAATTAATTAACTACATTTCAGACTAATTAAAACAAAATTAGTTGATTTGCAAAAAAACCGTATCAAAAATGTTTCAATTTAATTCTCTCAGTCTGGTCACACTGCAAAAACGAGCAAATTTTGACAGCGTTATGATCACTGATAGTCTGTCAATTATTGTCCGCTGACGTCATGGTGTGGGCAATTCGTGTGACTAATTGCGGCTTTTTAGAAGATTTTATCTGTTTTTTCTTGCTTTTTTTGTGATTTTAACGTAAATTTATGATAAATCAGATATGTAATGTACTTCAACAACGAGTAGTGTTCTATATGCATTTCGGTGTTGAAAGATTCTTGTTTCGTGACATTTCGGTGATGAGCTAATTACAATACCTTGAAACAGCTCACTAAACTATTATGAAGTATTGTAATTTATTATTAACTTAGTATTTAGTTATTTGCTTATTAATTTCATTAATTTGTTAATTGGATCGGTTGCGTTGAGATTCGGCTACTAATCCGGTTTCGAAATATTCATTGGCGTCTGACCGTTTGTGTTTCATTGAACTTCGGCGGTGTTTGGCGATTATTACAAGGTATTGAAATTTAATTACGTACAATTTACTTATTAAATACGTTGCATGTAGTGTAGATTGATTCCGTCGAGGTTCTATTTGATGGTTGGTGAACAACAGCCATAAATCCGGCGTTGGTATTTCGGATTCCGGCCGTTCAAATTTCCACTGAATTCCGGCGGTGAACGATATGAAGTATTGAAGTTTTATTATTCAGCATTTACTAATTAATACTGTTACATTTTAGGTAAATTGATTCTGTTAAGATTCCGATACATGGTTTGTGAACTAGTTGTAACTCCGGTGCTGAATATTCGTTTCGGTGTTCGATAAAACTTGAGCTTGATGGGTGTTAACTTTGAGGTATTGTTATTATATAATCGTTACATCGAAAATGTATCGATTTCGATGAATAGCGTGTTGATTTTACTCGAATATTACATATTTTACTGTCGCGTAAACGATGCCAATTATCGTACAGTACTTGATTACACACAGTTTCGATGCTGCATCTTGAGTGGATCCGGATCTGCGCAGGAGCATCTCAGAACCACTTGGCCGATGAAAATACCTCTTTTAAATAATATTTAGCGCCATATTAAAACCAAGGTATCCTTTTATACATTTCAACCTTTCTCTATCTCGCTCAAGCACAACAAAATATTAACCAACGAAAAACGAAGAGGACGGAAATGGAAAAAAAGCTAAAATACACCGGTGCGTGACAAAAAGTAAAATAACGAGTTCTCTACTTTGATAATTTTCTTTAATATTTTATCGATTCGGTTTTTATACGAGGTTTTGTTTACATCTCATTATAACTAACCTATTTATCGTCAGGTAAAACGTGAATTTTTATTGCTGGAAAAACATTACCGTCCGTATGGTAATTAGACGTCGCGCGTCGTCTCCTTCAACGGTTTTCGAAATACGCCGCGCAAAAATAGGCTTCGTTTCGGCACGTGACAAACCTCGACTCGAAGATTTAAAAATTTTAAAAAATTCATCGCCTTTAATTTGTAAAAAGCGATGCGATATTTACGAGACGGCTTGTCGACACGTACGTCGCTGCGGCAGCTTTTACATAAAAGCAAAAACTTGTTACACGTATAAAACGTAATGCAGTATGCAACAGGAAACCATCTTATTCTAAATTGTTTCGTAAGTTCGGACATTTTACCGACATAAATTACGTATTCGTTCTCGAATTCGGATAAATTTTAGATGAAGATCGCGTTGGCAAAACAACACGTATACGTTAAGCGAGCTAACGTGCTGGAAAAAAAAGGGGCACCTTTCGATGACATCGTACATCGACTACGAGCTGGTAATAATTTAGTATTCGAAGCTGAATATATTTTTCACTCGAATCTTCGCCTCTTCCGCCCGAACCCTTCAGACAAGGCGAACATTGCCAAAGGGTATAGTAAAATATTATCTCTTCCGTCGAGTAATAGTTTTCTCCCTCGTACCTGCCTCGTAAAAACGGGCGCGATTTTTCCAACATATACGTGCGACGTCTCCTGAGCCCCGCCGCCGTGCACGTCATCGCAATAACCATCAACGATTTTCTTATTTTCACCGACACGCGATTCTTTACATAGTATAGGTCATCCCCAGCGACAATACATCGTACAAATTCCATTTTCGTATTGTTCTCCCGCCCGATATGCGGCTGTCGTCGAAAAAGGTCGTGTTTCACGGGTTGCCCGCACATAAGGAGCGGTACGTTACGCAGAACACGTCCTTTTTACGTCATACCTCCACTCAGCAGGTGTCCTTTTGAAGCGAGACCGATGCACGCGAAGCTCGACCGAGTTCGAGGTGTTTTTTCGTCTTAAATTAAATTAGCGCCTCCCAAAAACCGCCAATTATCATTTTAAATCGATTCCGAGCTCGATTAAATTTACCATTTGGTTGTCGTGAATTTCAGCGAGGTTATGTAACGTTGCAACCAACCAGAGGAGGAGGGGGTTGTGGCATTAGGTTTCGTTTAAAGGCGATGGCGGAGAATTTGATAGAATTTAGGAAATCTAAAGCTTGCCTCAGTACGAGAAAATTCGCCCATTTGGGGTTATTTGGTGGCAGACGCGGGTCTAGATTAGAATTTTGGCAGTGGAAAGGGAATTTCAGAGGGTATTTTATTTCTGTCGATTTGAAGAAATAATTCATTGGATGATTAGTGATATGATCGCCGGTTCATAAGGTGATTCATAATTTCGAACGCTAGTTCAACAATCTAGCACAATCCATTTACTCGTATTCGTCCGCAGTTGCTCGTTATTTTAACCGAGTATATTTGAATTATATCGCGCAGGACTCTGGTGTCTAGCTCCCGAATTTTAATTAAATTCCCAAAACTTAAACCTGAACTTCTCGAGGAAGAAAATCTAAAAAACTATAAATCTCTCGCACGTATTTATCGACCGAGAAAAATAAAAATAAATCATACTTACTCTGCAAAGGACATCCTTTTAGTTCAGCTCTCATGCAAACAGTCCGTCGATGCATGCTGTAAGGTACAATACGTATAATACTCGCGAACACAGGAGGCATAAACGTATGCGAGACAACAGTAGAAGTGTCATAATTTCCGGTGATAATCTGCGTCAAAAAAAAAAGCAAAATTCGAAACAAATCCGTTAAAAATACTCCCAAACGTGAAAAAACCCAGCAACCAGTCAAAAGAAAACTCGGTTAACCTGAAACGTCCGGTATTCGACGTACAGCAGATATATATTTTCCTGCAGCACTATATTACACACGTTACTCAATATTCTCGTCATTCTGCCCACCCGCGCACCCCATATTCCACTCTTTCCTAAATAGGATTACTGTTTTTCTATGTTGAAAAACACTATAAACGATATTTTCGATGACAGCGAAAGCAATTTTCGTAAAAATGATGACATACGTGAAGCGGTCCGAGGCCTGCGAGTTTTTCCGCGCTTAACCGTACGCCCCAAGGGTTATACGTCATACTGCATATATGCCTATTCGCCCAAAACCAACACATGACAGCTTATTATATTCTCGACCCGTTAAGACAATTATTCCTTAAACGTTTTTCGTGCCTATGCGTCCCATATACCTCGTGAAGTTCGTTACCGCATCCCTTTTCACTTTTTTTTTTACGCCGTTTCACAAAACGTATCGTTTTGGTTCGTCCGAAACGTCATTAGTGGTTATTTATCAAAATGCCGTACCTCTTTGCCATCCCAACGTTTGTATTTCTTCCATTTGTTCAAACTCGGTCTCCAATACTCGACGGTGTATTCTTCGGCGTATTCTTGGCCGCGACCGTGATCGTAACGGCCTTGCGTTTGGACCCCGGTAACCGTGTGGACTACTTTTAGATCGATTTCCAAGTACTCCCGGACGTCCGCTTCGATTTGCTGTTTCGGGCACCAAGCGCCGCCTGCTCGTTCTACGCGTAATCTGTGAAAAATTTCGGTGAAATTATTTGATGGTATTTTTTTGAGTGAATTCAGTAAAAGAATCAGAAATAACGAAGTATAGTGCGTCCAAGAAGTACCGCAAGAAACTAAGACAATTTAGGAAGCTGAAAGTGAAACCACACGAACGCTTTTTGATGCTAATTCCCACCCTGACCATAGATCATAGATAGCGATTTATCATTATTTTTCAAAAACCTCACTCAAATCATCTTCCATCTGACATGTAGCTACAATTTGATGAAAGGTCCGCTTAAAAGTTCTTAAAAATTGTCAAATTTAGTATACATCGATTAAAATTGCTTAAAATGAAACAAAATTGTACAAATGTTGTTCAAATTGTTGGACATTTGTTTAAAAT
This sequence comes from Maconellicoccus hirsutus, assembly GCA_003261595.1. Taxonomy (NCBI): domain Eukaryota; kingdom Metazoa; phylum Arthropoda; class Insecta; order Hemiptera; family Pseudococcidae; genus Maconellicoccus; species Maconellicoccus hirsutus. Next base: position 8,379 of record QBDW01000171.1, on the reverse strand, counting down.
TGCAATAAATTGTCAAAAAATTGATAAAATGTTGTTAACATGATGTAAAATTGTTCGATATTTGCTCAAAATTGCATGAAAACTGTCGAAAAGTCGTTAAAATAGGTAAGAATAGGTCATAATTTGCTTAAAATTGCTTAAAATCATGCAAAATTGCCAAAAGGTGGTTAAAATAGTACAAATTTGTTCAATTTTTGCCCAGAAAAAACCGTTAAAATGTTGTTAAAATAACATAAAACTGATTAAAATTTGTCTAAAATTGCTTAAAAATGCACAAAATTGTTAAAATCGTGTTAAAATTGATAAATATTAGTGCAAAATTGCATAAAAATCATTAAACTGTTGTTAAAGTATTGTAAAATCGATTTTAATTTATTTAAAATTGCTTAAAAATGCTCCAAATTGTTAAAATCATATTAAAATTGATTAATATTTCCCCTACATTACATAAAACCCGTTAAAATGTTGTAAAAGTAGTATAAAATTGACCAAAATTTGTTTAAAATTGCTTCAAAATGCACAAAATTGTGTAAAATTATCTTGTAATAGCTCAAAATTGCATAATAATCATTGAAATGTCGCTACAATAGCTTAACATTGATCAAAACCTGTTTAAAATTGCTCAAAATTACACAAAATTGCACAAAAGTGGCGCAAAACAATAAAATTAATGAATAGTTTACTTAAAATTGCATGAAAACTGTTAAAAAGTAGTTAAAGTAGTTTAGAATGGACCAAAATTTGTATAAAATTGCTTAAAATTATGCAAAATCGTCGAAATGATGTTAAAATAGTGCAAATTTGTTCAATATTTGCTCGAAATCGCATGAAAACCACTAAAATGTTGTTAAAATAGTTTACAATCGGTCACAATTCGTTTAAAATTGCATAAAATTACACAACATTTCACAAAAGTTGTGCAAAACGGTTAAATAAATGAAAAATTAGTTTGAAACTGCTTAAAAAACTATCAAAACGTCGTTGAAATAGTTTAAAATCGATCAAAATTTGTTTAAAATCCTAAAAGTAATGCAAAAATGTCAAAATGTTGTTGAAACTGTGTAAAATTGTTCGATATTTGCTTAGAATTGCATAAAAACTGTTAAAAAGTTGTTAAAGTAGTTAAGAATTGGTCAAAATTTGCTAAAAATTGTTTATAATGGTTCAAAATCGACAAAACCATGTTAAAACTGATCAATATGTGTCCCGAATTACATGAAAACAGTTAAAATGTTGTTAAAATAATATCAAACTAATCAAAATTTCTTTAAAATTGCTTAAAAATGCGCAAAATTGCATAAAAATCATTAAAATGTTGTTAAAGAATTGCAAAATCGTTCCTAATTTGTTTAAAACTGCTTAAAAATGCTCCAAATTGTTAAAATCATGTTAAAATTGATCAATACTTCCCTTAAATTACACAAAAACCGTTATAACGTTGTTGAAGTAGTGTAAAATCGATCAAAATTTATTTAAAATTGCTTTTAATCATGCAAAAGTGTCAAAATGTTGCTAAAATCGTGTAAAATTGTTCGATATTTGTTTAGAATTGCGTAAAAACTGTTAAAAAGTAGTTAAAGTAGTTTAAAATTGACCAAAATTTGTTGAAAACTTCTTAAAATTGTGAAAATGTCGTTAAAATACTTTAAAATGGATCAAAATAAACAAATTTTGGTTGATTTTTATATAGTTTAACAACAGTTTAGTGGTTTTTATGCAATTTCGAGCAGATACTGAACCATTTTAACGTCATTTCGACAATTTCGTGTAATTTTAAGTAATTCTAAACATATTTTGACAAAATTTTAAACTGTTTCAACGACATTTTCACAGGTTACAGCTGTTTTAAAGGAATTTTGGTCAATCCTAAACTATTTTAACTAATTTTTAACAGTTTTTACGCAATTCTAAGGAAATATCGAACAATTTTACACAATTTCAACAACATTTTGACATTTTTGCGTGATTTTTTGGATTTTAAACATACTTTGATCGATTTTACACTATTTCAACGACGTTTTGATAGTTTTCTAAGCAATTTTTCAAACTAATTTATTTAATCGTTTTGCACAACTTTTGTGAAATGTTGTGTAAATTTATGCGATTTTAAACGAATTGTGACCGATTGTAAACTATTTTAACAACATTTTAGTGGTTTTTATGCGATTTCGAGCAAATATTGAACAAATTTGCACTATTTTAACATCATTTCGACGATTTTGCATAATTTTAAGCAATTTTAAACAAATTTTGGTCAATTCTAAACTACTTTAACTACTTTTTAACAGTTTTCATGCAATTTTAAGCAAACTTTTCATTAATTTTATTGTTTTGCGCCACTTTTGTGCAATTTTGTGTAATTTTGAGCAATTTTAAACAGGTTTTGATCAATGTTAAGCTATTGTAGCGACATTTCAATGATTATTATGCAATTTTGAGCTATTATAAGATAATTTTATACAATTTTGTGCATTTTAAAGCAATTTTAAACAAATTTTGGTCAATTTTATACTACTTTTACATCATTTTAACGGGTTTTATGTAATTTAGGGGAAATATTGATCAATTTTAACATGATTTTCACAATTTGGAGCATTTTTAAGTAATTTTAAATAAATTAAGATCGATTTTACAATACTTTAACAACAGTTTAATGATTTTTATGCAATTTTGCGCTAATATTTATCGATTTTAACACGATTTTAACAATTTTGTGCATTTTTAAGCAATTTCAGACAAATTTCAGTCAGTTTTATGTTATTTTAACAACATTTAAACGGTTTTCATGTAATTTGGGGGAAATATTAATTAATTTTAACATGATTTTCACAATTTGGAGCATTTTTAAGCAATTTTAAATAAATTAAGATCGATTTTACAATACTTTAACAACATTTTAATGATTTTTATGCAATTTTGCACTAATTATTATCAATTTTAATACGATTTTAACAATTTTTTGCATTTTTAAGCAACTTTAAACAAATTTTGATCAATTTTGTATTATTTTCACAACATTTTAACGGATTTTTATGTAATTCAGAGCGCATATTGTGCGGTTTTTACATGATTTAGTCAATTTGGAGCATTTTTAAGCAATTTTAAGCAAATTTTGACCAATTCTTACTTATTTTAACAACTTTTTGACAGTTTTCATTCAATTTTGAGCTAATGTAGGATAATTTTACACAATTTTAACACCATTTCTTTAATTTTTTGACAATTTATTGCAATTTTAAACAATTATCTAACAATTTTTAACGATTTTAACAACATTTGTACAATCTTGTTTCATTTTCAGCAATTTTAAGCAAATTTTGGTCAATGTTATACTATTTCAGTAACATTTTAACGGGTTTTATGTAATTCAGCGCGCATATAGATCAGTTTTAACATGATTTTGTCAATTTTTAGCATTTATATGCAATTCAAAACAAATTTTGATCAGTTCTATCCAATGTTAATGACATTTTGTCAATTTTGTGCAGTTTTGAACGAATGTCGAGCTACTTCAGTGCTTGAGATTCTGTAATTAGAACATCCCGAAGGTATAATTTGATCAGCCGAGTTATCGTTGAAGTGTTTCGTAGACAACGGTCAAGGTTAAACGAGTTTTCAACAACAAAAACAGTACTTTGATTCAAGCTTACGATAACGAGTCGTTATTATTTAACGTAAACATACTCCGGGGGTGTTAATTGGGGGTAACAATCAATTATCACATGGAATTAAAACTATAGAATTAACCGAGCGCCGATACAATTTCTCGCGAGAACAGATATCTACAACCCGAACGATTCCATCGGGACCTGGGAACGTTTCCATGATGACTCCTATCGGTCAATCCGAAGGATGAGAGTGATCGGTCTTCAAAATCACCAGATCACCAACTTGGAACTCTGTATTCGGCGACGACCATTTCGTGCGATTTTTGATCGAATTTAGGTAATCGGACGACCAACCTTTCCAGAATGAGTCGACCGGCAACCATATTATTTTCAATTACTGCGCACTTCCTCAACTCTACATAATCCATGACACCTCGAAATCCTCTTACGTCGAATTCTCAGATTACGCATTAAGGAATCCTTCAACGACACCGTCCAATTTAAATCTCCAACCCTCCAAAGCAACTGCTGACTTCTGCGTAGAAAACACCCGCGAAACTCTACGGTAGTAAAAATTTTCATTATAACGAACATTTGCAACGATTAAAATAACAAATGACGGCCTATTTCGGGCGAGATTAAACTTACAACGGAAACCCACCCGTCTCCTGCGCGTTACATAATTACCGGCCGACATTTTTCGAACACCTTGTAGCCGCGCTACGCGTACACTTCTTTAACTCGTTTAAATGGTAATTTATCACCTTTTTATGCGATTTATTTACCAGCCCGCGTGCTTTTTCTAGTGGTTTTTCATGCTTTCGCCACCGCCTTGTACGTAGACGATACGCCGCAAAAAAGCTACCAGGTTGCGATTCGTTAACCACCTAAACCGAACTCAAACATTAGACGATTAAGACGGACCATTAACGAAACGAAGGTATTAATTAAAAAAGGGTCTCGCAAATGTGATCTCGTATATGTACGTCGTATTATACACTCCCTCTGGTATACCTTCGCCTTCGCGCCATTATTCTACCTCATACGTATACCATATCCACGTACGAGCTTATTCCCCGAAGACTTCGACGTGTACTAAAATGCTTAAGAACCGAAACGTCTTTAATTTAATGTTTTAACGAGACTTCTTTAAAAACCATATCCACCGTTCGTACTTCGGCTTACAAATGTTCGTTTATCTTCGGCTTTTGCCACACAAAATGGAAATCGATTCGAGTCATTTAATGTCAAACGGCTGCTTTCCTTTAAACGCGAACGTGCACAGTGCGACAACCGTGATTCCAAAGTACAACGTTTTCTTCTGTTCGCGTAAGTGGCGTGGAAAATTGCTCTAATCCATTTCCGCTTTAAATTTTCGGCTACAACGTCGTCGCGCCAACGAGAATATTATTTGTGACCCGACTGACGCAGCTTTCACCTCTCAAACCCTCCATCGTAAATCTTCCATGTTTCATAAAATCCCCAAAAACCAAAAGATACCTATACAAAATAAATTTTTGCCTCATTTTCGTAAAGATTTCTCACCTATACGTTGCGTTCTTCAGACTCGTAGTTTATTTACGAATTACCCCCGGAGTCGATTCGAATACCAGACTCCGCGCGCTGTCGTGTACCGAAAAAATAAAAACTGAAAAATTCGCATTCCATTTTGCTAGTTTTCGTGACAGCTAGCGCGTACTTTCTTAATCTATTAATCCCCGGAGGTTGCTATTACGTTAACCGGTGACATTTGCATAAATAATCTTCGCTACGTGAGCGCCTATCCTAAGCGTATTTTCCAAAAAAAAAAACCAGATACCTTGGGGGTATCGAAATGAAATTTTTTAATCCTTAATCCATCAAATTAACGAGTTGGCATTTTTTACCTTATTTAAACGCGTTAATTCCTTCAACGGTCAAATTGTAAAAAAGTTACGAATGAGGAGAAAAAAATGAAATAACGAAAAAACAATTATGAGAAAAAAATACCTCGTAGAAGTTTTCCAAATTAAAGTTTCGCGTATTTTGGTATTATTTTGTTTTTTTTCTTCATTTCTACAAGCACGAGATGCTCGTGCATATATGTACAGGGTGTTCTGTAAGTACGTACATAAACGAAAACGCTTTTTTTTCACATGACTAGTGGTGAAATTTGCCTATCTTTTCAGTTTCAGGAGCGAAGATGTCTTCTATCTTTATTAGCATAGTTGAACTATTAAAAATGAAGAAAATATGGCACTTCGCAACAATGATGTTCGTTGAAGACGTCATTTGATGTCGTATGCCACTCGTAGCTGTGCCGCGTGAACATAACAATGATTTGTCATCACATCATTGACATGATCACATGTCACTCTTGATCGTGACACGTCATCATAACAACGCGTGACGCTTTTTTGCAACGCTTTTTCGTGACGATTTTCGATTCTGCGTGCCATAGCCAAAAAATAAAAATAGCAAAATTTCTATCGAGCCCCCCCCCTCCCTCAGAAAAGAGTTGACAGAAAAAAAATGTCATATGTACCGATGTAATGTGCATCTAGTATAATCCGAAAATCAGGAATTTTTGGAGATTGGGCACATACTATAACTTTCTAAAAACTACTTTTTGGCACCATTTTTAGGGCTAAATCGAAGGATATTATTTTTTTTTATTAAAACATTTTTTAACGTGTTTAATAGGTTTGCAAGAAAAAAAAACTTTATGTGAAACGTTCCAAAAAAATCGATAATTTTCTAGTAAAAAAATATCAAAGTATCGTGAACGTTCGTCCGTCAAGTTGATACCGGCCACCGCGTACTAGCGGGAGATGTAGGCTTACGCGTCATAACCGCGTTAGCTATGAAAAACGGGCCGCTAGCACATGGTGGCCGGTATCAACTTGACGGGCATACGTTCCCAATCTTCCAATATTTTTTTACTAGAAAATTATTAATTTTTTTGGCACATCGCATATGAAGTTTTTTCTTCTTATGAACCTTCTGAACACGTTAAAAAATATTTCAGCGAAAAAATAATTGTCCTACGATTTAACTCAAAAAATGCCGCTTAGAAGTGATTTTAGGGGGAGTCATTGGTCATACTTGCCTCCAAAAGGGACACACACGTTAACATAACACCCTGTATAATCACGCGATATAAAGCATTCCCCACTATATACATCCTTCATCGAGCACTCAACCTAGAACCTATCGTCGTTTCAATATTTACAACAAAACACCACGAAGACAAAACTACTTCGCGACCTCCTTCAAAACGCAACGTGCAATTTACCGAAACGAAATATTTTCTCATAGCTTCGTAACTCAACATGAGGTATCAACGAAATGAGTCCGTTGGTATAAATATTTCACGTCATCGGTCGCCTTCTGCCCTTACATATAGGCCCCCTTTTACAAAAACGCGACGCGACGCCTAATGAGTTGCCTATCGAATTCGCCGTGAATACTGTTTGCACGACCGTGGATGTCACCGGGCGGTCATTTTAAAGATGTATCACGAATGCTTAATAATAAACGAATTAATCCCCGGGCGCTTGTACAAACGCGATGTTTACCTCTTTCCATATCAAAGGTAACGTTTCCGTGTAAAAGCGCCGAAGAAGGGAAACGAAACTAATATACAAGGGTAACGAAAAATATCACCTCAAGGGACCTCATGCGGTAGCCGCCTTGTTTCCATGTAACTCGTCAAATTCGCATTTATCATTTATCATCGGTTCGTACTTCGTATACACGTTTATAATACCACTGCACGCGGCGTCGTCGCGACGCGGTCGCTTAATTGTAATTCATTAACTAGGCGTTGCTGACCACGTAAATTTCATCCAGCCACGTAATTCGAACGGAAAATATACGCGGAATTTCTTCGCCGTCGAGATGACAAGTGTTGTATAAACTTGACAAAATTGCGTATTAGGCGACATTATCGTGACGCTCATCTGACACCGAGACGTGTCTTCGAGTCAACAACGTACTCTCGCTGTATAACGTTTCGTGTAAACTGTTGAATTAGGTCTTTTGTTCGTTGTTTGAGCAAACTTCGTCATTACGTTTTGTAAATTCATTTCGGATGTTTCGCTTCTTTTTTGTTCGCGCTCCATTTCAATATACACGTTACCGAAATTCGAACGCTGCAGACCGTGTCATTCTACAAACGTCTTCTCTCGCAAACTTTTCCCGAGCTAACTTGAAAGTATATGGTAGCATCTTGCTGCAATTATTTATAGAATTTCCAGATTTACAATTTACACCGAACGTACGAAATACCAAATGTATTCCGAATACTTTGTTATAGTTTTTTGAGTATTCGATGTTATCGTTAGTTTGCTGTTTTTATTAGTTTTCCCTACTTTTTTTCACACTTACTACAAATACTTTTATCATTTGTTTCAACTTCACAGACTTCCCGGAGGAGCCAATTATTCGAGTTGAATTTTTCTTTTATTTTTTTTTGTTTTGAAAAAGCATAAGGTGATTATTATTTTAGTAGGTAATTTATTAAAATATAATCGATATAAAACACGTGGAAGATTTCTTAGCAGAAACGAAAGTAAAAAGTGTATATTTTATTGAGATAAATCACGTTGAAAAAAATCAAGTGAATTTAATTCAGAAATTAAACGTACTGAGGGTCGGATTATTGAAGAAAGGCGCGGGTGCATCATTATAATGAAATTATGACAGCAATGAAAATTATTATAACTATGGAAGTGGTTTTCAATGTAGAATTTGATTTATTGGTCAATTTTTTCTGCTCCCGGGGGAGGGG